>CM040753.1:5702383-5707383 GCA_022829145.1 Albula goreensis | reverse complement strand
CTCTGCAGCCTGTTTTCCATGATTCAAACTGCTGGGAAACTTTAACGAGTGGGACATTAACAGCCTGCCATTGGTTTAGTGACTCCACATCTGATCTGTCATCTGTCATATTGCCATTCACAGGGTCTGAAATCACGTTCAAATTAAAAGAAACATTTTGGGTCGCAAATAGTCCAAAGGAGGAAAATATCTGAGCCAGGAGGAATTTAATAAAAATAAATAATTTGCATAAAACAGAGTTTGTAATGAATTCAATCTGACTTGAGTGTGGCCAGTTGAATTAAAAAAAAGAGTAAAATGAGTCAGTGAGTGATTGTTCAGTCAAAAGGGCAAGTGCACTGAATGTCCATTGGTGGGAGTCAAGCAGATTTTTAACACTGACTGGAGGACATGCCAATCAAAAGATGAATGATCAAATTTAAATGCACAGAGAGAGCACATTTCCAAGAACAATTAAATCCCACAAAACGTGGTCACGCTGACCTACCAACTAGGCATGTTTAAAAAAAGCGCAAAATGTGGTAAATGTTTAAACAGAGGGTTTTATCCATTTAAAGTTGCGTTTTACAAAACTACATGTTGTATGAGTACATTAAAATACATTTTTGATGTTCGCTCTCATGAGATCAGAGCCAGACGATGAATAATGGAAAAAGAGCTCACGCTAAATCGGTAACTGTATTTATTATGAGAGCAGTAATGGCAGGCCATTGATTTGCTGAGAAATTCTCTTTTATCATGACGGTGGGTAAGCTCTGCTGTATGGATATCTGGTAACAGACAAGGCCTGCGTATATGGATCCGTTCTGAATTGATTCTGCTCGTTGGGATATAAACAAGGAGACCGTTACATCTTTCAAGGTTGGTTCTGAGGACTTCACGCAGACAAATATGTGTAACAAACTGAAACTGGTCTGGAAACTTCCCCAAAGGACAGGGAGAAAACACATCCACCACATAAGCCTGCCAGGCCACAACCTAAACTCATATTCACAGAAACACAAATATGTCACCTTTTCCTGAATGTTCCCCCCGTCAACCCTATTCTTGTTTTTGTTCTCTTTACTACAAGGACCCCCTGAGCGGCTTCTTAAGAAGCCCAGACCAGTTCCCAAATTCCAGGAAGTTCTGTTCTGGCAGGCCCGTCATATCTCGAGATGGACGTAAGTCGGACGTACGTTAGCATGGCAACCGAGAGCGAGAACTGAGAGGGATGCTGTGATGTACACAATGCCGGGATATAGTCTGATGGTCACTATCGTACGCACACAGCCGTTAGCACTGGCAGGCATATGACCGATCGTAATTTTTATATTTACATTTTTTTTTCTTTATTGAGCTAATAGGCTGTATTGCGCTCATCTTCTTTCTCAGTCCAGCCAGTTGTGAGCTGTGGTCACACTTCTGACGCCACTGCTTAGCAGTGTTCAATAACAAACAGACCACTACAGTATCCCTGATTTACCACAGAAAACCTGAAAACTTCCTTCCTGTATAATTTGTTACTTTTGTTGGTAAGGCTTTGAAGTTATGTAGATTATTTGATTATTGTCTGTGGCGAAGTGGGCATATTTCCTCACCATCAGTGTGGGCCCTATTATGGGTTTGTGTTTGATAGCCAAAGAACCAATCAAAACCCTTCTCAGTCACCAGATATCTTTCATTACCAAATCACAATAGAGATAACTTAATCTTCGTTTAATTAGGCTAAGTATGACCAGTGCGAAAACAATGACTAGCTAGCACCAAGCATTTGGGTACCACATTGTGGATAAAAACCTGCATAAAAATGCCCTGCGATTTAGCATGAGAAGAGAACTAACTTCCCATCAAAAATGAAGACAATTCTGGGTATTTCCTTCAATAATGTCTGACAGACTTAACACAGAATAAATCAACATTTTTGTGAAAGGAAGCATCAAAGGGAATGGATGGTATTTTTTCTTCCATCTCCCTCTATGGACATCATGAGTGGTGAAAGACAGGCTTTATAAAAGAGGCCTACCTTGCCGTGTAGTAGTGAGTAATGTCTTTCTCTCTGTCTTCATTCTCCCTCTCTCTCTCTCCCCTTAGGTAAAGAGCTAAAGAGCATGCACGCAGCTGAATGGCCCCCTACGCTCATGATCGTACTGACACTGGCTCAGGACTTGTCCATCACCGTATCGGCAAAGTGCTTTTCAGAATTAACTTCAGTCCCATTGATCGTTACCTTCCCCTCCCGTCTTCCCAACGTGTGGAGCTGACGGTGGACTGCTCGCCACCCGCCCAGCCCCCGGTACCAGCTAAGGCTGAACGTCTGTTAAGACATGTAGCACAATGTCAAAAATGAAATATTAATGGGCAATATTAACTTAAATTGTGAAGATTATTACCCAAAAAAGGCAGGTAGATGGGGTGTTGCCCTAGTATACCAATTTGAACCTGTATGGTTGGTTCCTATGATACTGGTGTAATAGCATCTCAGTGGTAAAAAAGCATCTCTGCGCATATAAAGTGTGCATGAGTGGAATGTTTATGTGTGCATGTGCAGTAAATAATTACTTGCATGCGCTAGAGTAACAGAACAGCAGTTATTTTGTGATTACTCAACACGTTATTTGAACGTCCACACCTCCGAAGCAGTGATAAGGGTGTGCTATATAGCACCTAGCAGCCATGATGTATAGTAGGTGCTGGATGTCAACAGATGAGGAAAACCAAGGGTGTGTTTGCTTTCTGATCACACAAGTGGTGTGTGCTTTCTGATCGAACTGCCTGAATTTCCGGTAGTGTCAACACAACATAAATGGACGGATGTGGGAAATAGCATCACTTGGAGACTAGCAGATACAGAATAATGCTACAACCAAACATAAACATTCTAATCATTTCATAGTGACAGCAGACCTTTCCTCCAATCAAAAGGCACTCCTGACTATGACCGGTGAAGACAAATGCACTGAGTCTGCATGTCTCAGTATGAATCTCAACAACATGCTGACCGCGCTGAAGGAATGCTTAATCAGGTGTTCTGCTTTTAACAATAACTGCTATCCATTCACTTTTATTACCTGTTTACCTTATGTACCCACTCACACATTAACTGGTATAACTACACCTGACCATGGATGAATATTCAATAATCAATTTCAACTGGATTTCTTAAAGAAAAAGCAATAATCAAGTATAATAAATTTGCCAAAGAAATGAATTAGGCTGAAGTTTGCAAAATCTTATTGTATCCTGGGCCATGGCTAATCATGCTTCAGTATATGGGGTTAAAAATGTCAGTAATTATAGTGGCTGGCATCCTCTGGCTTTGCAGAACAGCATGTTTTAATGTGGAAATAGTGCTACTCACTACTGTCTGCTGTAGTGTAATGATGCCCGCCAAGGTTTAGTGTAGTGATAACCATGAGTCTAAAAATGTGGCTCGGAAAAGTAAAAAAGGAGAAAATAAACTTTGGGAAAGTCATTCAGATAAGCCTGCTTCAGCTCTAAAACATATGCATTGTAATGTTGAGCAGAGAGTTTATTTATGTTTTTACTTATTAAGAAGTGTATTTTGGAAGTGTAAAACTCTCGCAGGGTTTAAAGCTGAGCTGGCAGAGACGGAGCACACTTTGTTCCTGAAGTGACGGTGAGCAGAACCAGAACCTGGCGATGCAGGTGTGACGCAGAGAGTGAAGAAAGGATGTGCGGCTCAGCGGGATCACCACGGCGACCTGTCATCAGGGAAAACGCATGAGGAGTGTTGAGTTTGTAAGTAAGAGCGTCTCGCTGCAGTGTGTGCACTACAGCCCCAAGAGTGAACGCACAGAGGATAAACATTGCCTTTTGGCACACACAGGTAGAGGGTCCCATTTCACTTTACTAGTAATTCATAATTCATTTGGTGTAGAACATTCAGTGAATAAATAAGCTATACATGTATAGTTAATATGAAATGCATATACAATATTGTAATATATACTTAATAACAATGTGTAGACATAGTATTTTTCTAGCCTTTTAGCCTGTAATTGTTAAGTCATTTGAAACAATATTTGCATAATATATTGTATGTATATAATATGTAGGTATTTTTAATATATCAAATAAGTCCATATTCAATGGTAGATTTGTTATTTGTGGGGTTGGATGTAAAATGGAAGTGTAATATTGTGCATGGCATGTAGACGCCTGAACGCCGTATTGATCAATACCAGCGTAATGATGGAGTAGCACACTCCAACGCTGGCATTTTAAAGGCAATCAAGAGGGCCGGAGGCCTGCGAGATGGAGAGGGATTGACCCTTTTTCTCTCTCTCCCTCTCGACAAACATGCAATTCACTTTGCGCTGGCTTTGTATCGATCAGCCTGTGATGTGAGGGGAATATGCAGCGGGAGAGGAGACGAGACGAGACGACGAGAGGACCGGTGCGAGGACGAGGCGAGAAAAGTAACAGATGTGGCTCTCTGTCCGTGCGGGATGCGTACGCATCACGGACCATGGTGAACACGCGCTCCATTCCGAGTCAATATTTACGCATATATTTACAAATGTCAACCCGATATCCTATTACGCCATATGAAAATTTAGAACGGCCGATTTATTTATTTATTTTATTACTTCTCCCAAGCGTACTCCCAAAAGATTGACTCGTTTGAGTGATTCTTCATGCTAGTGATTTTCACTGACAGTCTAGGAAAACATGGATTTCACAAACACAACAGCAGGGCCAACATGGCCATGTTCCTCTCCCAAGGTGTTCCTGATTTCTGTGTGTATTACAACTGTCTGTGCTAATCCTAGCTGACAGTGCAGTGGAGGATGTGATATACTGTATCTTGTTAACTGGATTTTCACTCAGTAAATACTAATTCAGCAGCACCATCTGTACTTTCCTGGAAGCCAAAATCATGAGGAACATTCACATACCCCAAAATATGTCCAAAATACATAAAAGACTTCATATTGACAAAATTAATTCTGAGTTCTGAAGTTTGATTTATGCTTTACACTTCAAGGACAGCATGC
>CM040753.1:5507383-5697383 GCA_022829145.1 Albula goreensis | reverse complement strand
AAATAACTGTTATTTTCTCAAAGTAAACACAGTGTTCGCAAGAGACAGCAAGGCCACAATCTTAAAAGGGCACAGGGAGTGGGCCGTTGTACTTTTGAGTTGGATTTCTTCTGCCACTTTCTCTTATTAGACTGTCTTCTGTGGTTGAATTTCACAGTCTACTTTTTATGACTGAAATTGACAGCGCAGGTCTATTTTTTTCTTAAATTGAATGGGAAATAACTGTGGTAACCAACCCAGTAAACAAGGGATAAATTGTATTCTTTTATGTCTGTTGTATTGAAACAGTGAACAAAGATATTCAGATTTATTTAAACGCTAAATTTCAATGGCATTTATGTAAAATAAGCAAACAAAAAATGGCACTGAAACACTTTGCGGTCTTCATCTTTACACCAGGGAGAGGGACATAGCTTAACTCAGATAGGTGTGTAAAGTAGTTTTGTTGCCGTTATGAAGTGCTGTATGTCTGGAGGAGATGGAGAGGGTGGAGATGGGTCTACTGTGAGGGTCTATAAGGGCCTTCATCAGCTGAGGATGACTTAGATAATGGCTGTGTCCCAAACTGCTTACTTGTGTACAAGTTAGTATGCATATCAAGTACGGAAGTTAACAGTTACCTGATCAAGTGTCTCAAGTATGCATAGAGAAGTATACATAGAATTCACCGGAAGTTCTCTTCTCGTACTTTGGGAGGACCGAAAAAATGAAGTATGCATCTGAGGATACTGTTCCTTCCCAGTGGTCATTGCGTTCTCAGAACTGGCAGTGAAGAAGAGTTTTAAATTTTTTAAAACTATATGAACAACCGTTCACAAAAAAATATTTACCGAGCGACACTTTTTCTGCAACTACATTGCTAGTTAGCGGTCAGTTACAATTTCAGTCACTGCTACCATTACCGGATGAGTTTCTCGCAAAGGTCTGAAGAGATATTAAGTGTTAGTACAAGTACATCTCAAATTAACAACTTTTTATTGCTCTGTGTACTGGCATACTAAACAGTACATACTATTTAGTGTTCTTGGAAATACATATGAATACAAGTACACAAGAATGCAAATATGCAAGCATGCAATTTGAGACAGAGCCCATGACTCTGCTGTGAACGGTCACTGCCCTGGTCTGAAGTCATGACCCTGTCGTGGTCACTGTCACACTTTGCACCCATCATCCTTGTCAATGGTCACTGTCCTGCTTTGAATCCCTTACTGTACGTTCACATGTCAGAGTAATTTCCATTACCGTTGTTGGGAGACAGTTTTGGAGAGCGGCACTGTGTTTGAGAATATGTATTGGAATTACAAAGGAATGTTGCCGCATCCGACCAGGGCCAAATGGCGCCTCCTGTTAACGACCTGGTATCTGCCGTCTGCGGAACTTAGGGTTCCCCATTACCATATCTAAGCCATTACATGCAAATGTATCTACCTTACACTGTATAAATGTTGTCCACTCATTGTAATCATTGAACATTTTGCTCCATGCTTGTGTTCCCACGGCCGGCTGTGTAAGTAAAGTACCTGTCTTCAACTGCGAGCATGGGATCCGTCTCTTCATTAACAACATGGTTGTTGTACTCATTTTGATAATTTTATTGTTTACTAACACCGTTAAATAAATACTTCAGCCGTTCATGTTATTGAGGAAGGACCATCGACACCATCAGATTGTTGTCTGCAGATGGTTCCCTGGTCAATGTCTTAACAGGTTTTTTAATGTCGTTGGGAACAGTAAGTCTCTCCTGTCTCTTCTGTCTTCAGATTTCTGATTGGCTGCATTTGCAGGGTGTGTATATCCTCTGCTCCACGCTCTCATCTGCAGATGGTGGAATGAGGACAAAAAAATTAATAAATGTGAACGTCGGGTTCTTCTGCCCATTGTCATACCCTACTATGAACCACTTATTCCCTCCATGGTATGGGTGACAATAAGCCAAAAGATTCATGGCTATTCCCTCCCCATTATCCCCTGTGGGACCAAAAACCGCCATTAACTGGTGAGTGCATATCAAATTGATTCATTTTTAATTAGTGCTGGTAGTCTGTCAGGCGGCAAGGCTGTGACCGTCAAATTAATGCCAGCTCATCTCGCTCATATAGGGCCCATGCCCTGCCTTCCGTATGGGGAGAAGGCCGGGATGCCATTGGGGGATTGGTTAGAACATTCTAGTAAAAATATTTCATGCTCAACATTGTTAAGCCTATGCTGAAGTCGGTTGAAGTTTGAAATATGTGCCATGTTTTTGAGTGCCAGGGCTCAGCCCATGCTTGACAGGAAGCAGGTCTTTTCTGCGCTTGTGATAGCATGGCACGTGTTTCGCGAGAGATAAAATGTATTAAGGAGAGACCCATATTCATAGAGACTGTAAACATCGATAAAGTGCAGCGTTTATATCCACTGTGGCAGACAGACTGTGCTGACATTTGATGGGTTTGGATTGTTTTCTGAAAATCTTTGAAAAAATAAGAAGATTGTTTAAACTCTTCAGCTGGGCTTTTGAATCTCTCTGTGTGTCGTTCAGTAGAGCTGAAAACTCATTCAAATCCCAACAGCTGTTAATGGACAGAAAAAGCTGAGTGTGGCATTCTTTCACAGAATTTTTTTTTCTTTTTAAATATCACATCTGAATGTATCTTCATGAAAACCAGTTGTTAACGGTTATGGATGGTATGAGAATATCTTGTTGACAGGTTTTCGTTGACATGGTTTTTGGGTATTCAGTTTATTAAAATAATAGAGTTCACCAGCTAAAGGATAATATAACAAAATACTGACAAATGTTTTGCATGCTCTTCACAATAGTATTATTATTCATCTGAAGATCAATATGTTCTTTTTGTACACAGACTTACATATTGACTGAAACATTACAAAGCCCAAATCTCACAGTGTATGATAAGACCATCTCTGCAAGATTCATATGACCTACAGAAATTGGTTTCACAAGCCATTAATTAATAGTTTTCATTTATAATTCAAAGACTATAAACCATAACGTATTAATCAAGATAGTATTTAAATTGTCAACAAGTCATATAGTTTTTCTTGAAAAAACAACCTTTCATGTATTTTGACAAATCTTTTTTTTTCCCAACAATGCAAGTATTTACAACATAAGACATTGGCCATGCATATTCTAATACAGATACAGCCAAGCTAATTCATTTTCAGAAATGTTGGATGTTTGTCCTTATGTATAATTCATGCATATGAAATAGGCATTTACACGCTTATTTTGCCAACTGGATGAGTGAATAAGCTGCATTGCTGAAGAGCAGTCAGTGCCTGGGATCACACCGACAGTGAAAGGGATCACTCTGTCCAATGTAAAAATCTGACATGCCCCCCGCACTATCGGGGCCCAGCTCAGACGGCTGAGGCTAGCTGACTGCCTGCTGTTTACCTAATCTGTACACTTTCAAATTCACAGCAATGCTACACAAGGTCCTGCTTATTTCACAGTTATCCAATGACCTTTCAATTAGCAATATAGACAATGATGTTTATTAAAATAGTGTTTTTGTGTCCCGTGATTGAAATGTACTTGCTGAGAAGGATCGGGAATGGGAAGCAGCCTTTTCACACACAAAAATGTTCTTAAATAAGGAGCAGATTTATATATTTGTTCTGGGGTACACTCAGCTTTGATAAACCCAGCATGAAAAAGTGCAGACAGAGATTACAATAATATTTGAGAGATTAATCATATGAATGAATAAAACAACGTACCCTTCCTTAAGTATTTGTGTTGGCCTAAATGAACTTCAGAAAATGCAATGAAGTATTTAGCCAAACTGAAAAATCCAAACACCTTCGCAGCATGAAACCAGTTCAAAGACGTCTCTATGAACAGGGCCCCGATCTGGAATTCCAGCCCGAAACTGTGCACCTGCTGCGGGCTCATGTTGTCTTTGTGTCCTCTGCCAAATCCATTCCAAACAAGAATTAACATTTTATTCTGTCTTGCTGTAATTATTATGTGACCCGAATAACACTGCACCCCTGCACCCCTTTTAATTGAATTCACATGCAAAGGAAAGGTAATGATAGGAAAGAGATGATAGCGTTTTTTTTTTTTTTTTTTTTTGAATTCCTACCATCCAGACTCTTAATCTGATCAATTAAACTGAAATGAAGAGAGAAGACAGGCAGAGTAACACTGCGCAGTTGACAGCATGCTTCGCAGAATGTAATGGAAAATGGACATTGATCTGGTTTGAAGTGGCAGGATGGAGCCATTTCAATGAGAGCTGCAATCAAAGGAAAGCGCAAAGTCCTTTATTTATTTATTTATTTATTTATTTATTTATTTATTTATTTATTTATTTATTTATTTATTTTTAAAGTTCTCTAATAACTCATTGTTACAAATGTGGCCCCATAGCAGAATGGAATAGCTATTGACATTTTCGTTTTTGCCAGCACCAATTTTCAATGGAACCATATGCATCTTGTCTTTTCTTGTGTTGCCTGCAGAAAATGAGGTTTCTCTCTTAAAAGGAGAGCTGCCCCACAGATATTTATAGGAGCTGACGCAGATGCAGTTTGAATGGATTGACAGGTCAATGCCATCCATGATATTCATAGAAAGATCTGTGACTGAATTAATTACACAGATGGTGATTTGAATATAATGTAAAAAATAAATAAATAAAAAATAAAAAACAGGCATGCAGAGTTCAGATAGAGGTTACAGAAACTTCTGAGTTTTCAAAGGAAGATGTGTTCAGGGTAGCTTGTGAGTCGCAGCTAGTCTTTCACATAATTATCTGTGGCAGAGCATTGGAGCCGCTAAAGCTGTACCACTGCTGGATAAAAAGAAACCCTACACAACATTCAATACAATCCACTTCATCTCTGTGAAGTTTACTGCTCAACAACGAATGGATGCTTCTTTCCCAATACACTGCAACATCATCAAAGAACGTTTTGTTGTAATTTAGAGTCTGTTTTTTTTTTTAAAGAACTGTTTCTTAAACAGGCTAAGTGCATCCTGGCCATTCTGTCCCTGATGTTTAATGAGTACCCGGTGTCAACGCTGAGACTTAGACTGAGACTTGGTGACGTGACTTTGAGCATGAGAAATCAAGCCCTGAAGAACGTGGTGTACCGGAGCAGCAGGCGATTAAACACGCTATCAATACAACACTTACATGATATGGATGTAGAATGACGGCTTAAAAATTTACTAGGAAGTAGGATATGATAGAGGATCTATTACAATGCAGATATGGCTCGGGGCAGCAGCACTCCACGCTCAGCAAATTTAACAGCGTTATTTATTTGCCTTTTACAACATGCTTATCCAGGGAGGCTTACATAGCTAGAATACCTACATATTTTCATTTGGACCGCTAGGTATTTGACTAAAGCGGTACAGGATAAGCGCTTCCTCTGCCATGCCATGCTGCATCTGGGATTTGAACCGAGGGCATTTTTTTTTACATGTTCAGTTCCCACTCCACCTTTCTGTATCCGTAGCTCATGGTGAAGAATGATGAGCAGTACCATCTGTGACCTTTTCATGACTCAGAAAGGGGACCCAAACGCGACAGATGCAAAGAACAATAGTTTTAATAGTTTTATTTGACAGAGCAGCAAAATCCAAAATCTGTGGTCAAAAACAGGCAAAGGTCAAAAACCAGAAGAGCTCAACAACACTACAACAATCACAAACCGGGAGAGTAGTCAAAAATCAGGCCATAATACAATGCCGTAATGGTCGTAATACAAATCGAAAACTCTGCAAAGGTACAAGAACATAGAGCAGGAATCAAAAAACCAGGAAACAGACAAGGGTAATAACAGGCAGGCAGGATAAAGAATGCTCGTAGCGTACACAGGTAGAAAAATCAACTGAGGCGAACTCACAAAGAAACGATGATACAGGCAGGGCATAAAAGCACAAACTAAAGAGACACAGGTGAGTAAGGAGGCAGGTGAAAAAAATGGGTAACAGGTAACGGGACAATATGCGGGGCTGACACAATGGGAAATGAAAACAAAAGTACGTGGACTGGGGAATGAAGAAAACCAAACGCACAAATACAGTCAAAAACAATCAAACAAAAAATAATTTTAAAAAAACTAAGTGGCATTACTGACAGACCCATTGGGGGAGATTAAATAGAGAACTGAATTATGAATCACAAATAAACTCAGCAGTCACCTTTTCTTCACGAGCAGAGTTTGGTGAGAGGTTTTAATAGGAGCATCTACTGATCCCACGCAAACAGGCATCTGAAATATTTTCAGTCTACACTACTCCAGCGCCATTACCTCATTCACTTTATAAACCTGACTGCCTTTGCCCTGTTTCAAATATAGACCAATGTGGGCACATTGTGTTACTCCGCCAGATGCGAATGCCATAGAGTAACATATAAATATAGCTGCAGGCAGCAGTAATGGGATTCACACAAATACACACAGTCCACCCAAATGGATATGGATATTTGTGTAAAAATATTGTCTATATATTGTAGACATATTTCTGAACAGTTAGAAATGACTAGCCAGGATTTGAGCCTCAGACTTTGTGGGCTAAGACAGCAGCCTGACCTACTTTGCTCTCACACAGAAAAGCTTTCTGGTACATCCAGTGTTCGAGTACAAGACAAACAGGTTTTAAGGCATTAACTGAAAATGGACAACAGCCAAAAACAAAATACCCTGAAACATTTCGTGTCCAGTGTTACCCAGGTTTTATGCAATATCCACGCAGGAAAAAAAAAAAAAAACAAAACCCGATGCCAGTGACTGTGTTCCCTGAGGAACCGAAGCTGCAGAATAAATGTAAAAAAAAAAAAAACATTTATGGTTCTAATATATTTTAATATTTTCTTTTGTAGGTGGTTTTTCAGTGATTGCTTCATTTTTTCCCCTCTATGCCTTCACACACTCCACCTCACACACCCAAAGAAAGGGGTCATTACCGTGTTCAAGTTCTCCTCTAATTTAGAAAAGCGTTGCAGCTAGTAACCCCAATCATTGGACCCAGTGACCCACGCGAGTCCTTCAGAAGCTGCAGTATGTGGTCAGATGTAGAGCTTTTTACTAAGAAATGACTTAATTATGCCTACTGGTGAGCTGGGACCATCCTCTGTGCCACCCAGCCTCTTTAACACTGGAGGCTATTGCCAAGGATGGAAGAGAAAGACCTTCTATTTCCATACAAGACTGTTTACTGCTGTCTCTGTCCACATGTTCTGTTCATGTTGGAGTGAACCTGGGGAGGGAGAGCACCAAGAAACTAGCATACCAAAATTAGCTGGATAACTTTGGTATAGATCCTGAAGCAGTAATATTTAAGAGGCTGTTTTAGTTAACAGACAGATAGTCATAAACTGTTATTGTGTACTTGGAGCACATTGAGGATTAATTTGTTTTAGCGCTAACAGTAACAGAAAACCCTGTTTGTCTTAATGTTATTTCCAAAGTTAGCTCGAAGGCCAGTGAACCAGCTTAGTGGTACAGCTGTCTGATTGAAAAAGGAGAAAATACTGAAACTAATACATACAACAAGCAAAGGGGTTTTTTTTTTTTTGTTGCATGGAATATTCAATAATATGAAAATAATGAACTCATATAGCATCACCAGGGCCAGTAGCAATATGGCATATGTAAAGCAGTTTGGTACAAGCAAGGGCTGATGTACAAGACCATTGTGTTTCATTTAATGAGAACAGTTCCATTCTATAGCTCCATTTTCATCTATGAAGATACCTGACTGAAGTATTTTAGTCAATTAATCAATGCCCTTCTTTAGCATCAGTACAATTGTCCCATTTATAGTTTTCCATTTGTTTTTTTTATATGTAAAACTGTTAGAATCATAATAAAATTATGCTTTAAAAGAAGATGTAGATTTGTTGAATGCTGTATTTTTCCATTCATATAGGCTGAAACCCCCACCAATAAAGATTGTTAAAAGCTTAACTGTGTTAATGTAACTGCCCCCCTGCAAACCCTATCATATATGTCAATATAACATGGTAGTTGAAAGTGGAGCTAGAGAATGAGATATGAATTGGCCTGCATAAACACTGGGAGGAGCAGGATAAGTGCCATTCAATGTTTCTTTCCAAGAAACAGTGGTTTCACACACCTTTGCATAAAAATAAATGATATACCATTTTTATAATATTTCTTTTGGTCCATCAGTACTTTTGTAAAGTGATTTTTCTGGATTCTGATTGATGCCATTTAGCCATATGATACTCCTGCTACAGTATTTTTCCTTTTTGTGGCATTTGATTCCTTCTTCGTTTTTCCCTCTTTTTCTTCCTCAGCTGCAGTTAATTAAAGAAGGGCCAGTGTTCCCGTCAGATAAATATGCAGTGTGAGAGTGCTGGAGTAGATTTTAAGTAAATATTTACGCAAAGCCACTTAAAATGGACGACAGACAGCATGGAATGAGCGACACTCGCTGGTTGATGGTCAGAGACTCCCAGCTGCTCTGTTTATTTACACAGCTCTGGTGATTGATGGCTGTGAAGCGTTGCAAAGACAGAAACTGTGACCAATCAGAAACCTGCTTGTTGCACTGGGAGGGAGGAGGGAGTTACTGATTGGTTCTGAGGGCATGTGTGACACCCTCTTCTGTCCTGTAACACATCTCATCATTCTCAGACTGTTATTTCTGGAAGTCTGTAATTAAGGCTTTGATGGCTTCCCACCATTCCTGTGTACCATGTAATTTTGGATTTTCCATTCCGTTTTTTTCCAGAGAAGTTGTCCTTTCTTAGAAATATTCTTTAGAGAGGGGATAGAGAAGTTGTAGGCTCTTCTACACAATTATCTTTACATTGAAACACAAATCTACTGACAAAAGCTAATTTTTCTAATGAGTGATGCATTGTTATCCAAGTAGGCACTGGGGTGATAGGGAATAGCATTCAAGCAGATTAACAGTCAATAAAGGTCAGCTGTTTCATTTTAACTAATTTGTTAGCTAACATGAAAACTTAAAAGAAGGCCTATAAAAACGACAATGGACCATTTTCATGTTCATTCAAATTTATTTGGCTAGGACAAAACTTTTGTGGATATCATCTATAATGATTGGATATGTCTTAAAATAATCATATTGTGAGCCTAAAAAAGTGACTTACTAAGTAAATATAAGCGGCATAACACCCCCCAAGGTGTTTGAGTTCAGGAAACTTAGTGTGAAAAGTAGTGCCTATCATCTACAGTGATAGTTTATGTCTTAAATTAATCATATTTTGAGCCAGAAAAAGTGACCATATATTGAAATGACCGCAGCTAGCAAGTAACCGTGATATATATGGCATAACACCCTCTGCCATTGTACGAATGTAGGGGACTTAGCAGAGGCAACTCCGCGACACGAAGCAGAACAGGAAATATGCATGGTAAGCATTAATGTAAATGAAAATCTGTCTATACTAGTCATACAAATTAAACATTGTGAATTAAATTTTTTTCCACAATACAATTTCTTACACTTGATGTTGGTTGTCTTTTACTGTCTGCTTAGTTTCCATGAGAAACCATTTTATTGTTTTCCCACTATATCGCCCCCTGCTGATCACTATCTGCCAGCTGCTTGAGCAAAACAAATATAAAAACTGGATCTGTTTTTGAATGTTTTCACACTTTTCACAGCAAAATGTTTGGTTTGTGTGGCACTGAATGATGAGCATGAATGGGGTGCTAAATGATTTGACAAACAGTCATAATCTACGGTAGGTTATGATGTATGTCTGTGTTTTGCATGTTAAATGTTTGGAGGAAAGGGCTGTTCAGTAGGGATTAAAGAAGCTGACATACTATAACACAAGCAAATATGTCAGGTAAAGATTAACAGAGGAAGAATGGCAAGGGTTAATTCAATACAGCTGAGCCGCAGGGAAATATGTCTGTTTAAGCTCTATCTCTCTGAGGCAGGGATGAAAACACATTTTCAATTATGTGCAATTGCTTGAATCAGTAGTGAAAATGCCTGCCAATTAACAAAAAAAGGAAAATTCACAGTTTCGTTCTTCCTTATCAATATTCATGAAAATCAGTCAAAGAACCAACATAAAACCGGGCCCAAGAGCCTATATCATTTAAGTCATTGATATGATTAATTTTCAAGCATCCAGCAAACTACAACTGAATGCAGGTTTCCTATCTTTTTTACCATAAGCATTAATGCAGATTAAAAGTATAGGATTCAGCAAATTCTGTTCTCCAAGAGTAGCTCCAAAAGGCTTATTTTTCTTATTCGAACAAAAAAAAAAAAAAAAAAAAAACATTTGATTGGGTACTGAGGACCACCCCGGACGAGCCCCCTCCAGTATCAGTCCATGTCCAGCCTCCAGACCTGCTATTCACAGAGAAAAAGCAGAGATCTCCCCACTCTTCACAGGCTCAGCCAGCCAGCAAATCAACCACAAATCACACTGTTGTTTGCCAGGCAAGAAGAAATCACATAAGTGAATGCACAAAAGAAGGTGGTGGTGGAGGGGGTTTATGTGTGTGTGTGTGTGTGTGTGTGTGTGTGTGTGTGTGTGTGTGTGTGTGTGTGTGTGTGTGTGTGTTTGTGTGTGTGTGTGTGTGTGTGTTGTGAGTGTGTGTGTGTGTGTGTGTGTGTGTGTGAGCGCATGTGTGTGTGTGCATGTGCATGCATGGTTGTGAGTGTGTGTGAGTGTGGAGTGTGTGTGTGTATGCGTGCGTGTGTGTGTGCGCGTGTGTGTGTGTGTGCGCGCACGTGTATGTGTGTGTGTGTGCATGTGTGTGTGAGTGCATGTGTGTGCGTGCGTGCGCTTGCATGTGTGTGTGTGGGTGTGGGGGGAAGGATGTTCTTTTGTCAGACAACAACGCAGACACAAATTGCACTGCTGTTAAGGTGTGAATCGCTTAAGTGGGCATATTATTAAACTTTCAAAAGAGAAGGAAAGGGAAGACCAGTGAAAGGCAGACAAGCTCGAACCACGATGGCTGAAGTCTGGCTGTTGTTCTGCTCACTCCAACCTGCCACAGCAATAACATCCCCTGGTTCAGCTGAGCAGTCCTGGGCCAGGACACTGACTGTCCCCTCTCACTTTAACACTTCGGCCCACCTCTTGCACAATGGGCTAAATTCAATAAAACACTGGCTGAGATTTAATCAAACTCACTTACCCACTTTAAGAAATGGGAAATTCAAACAAAAATCACTTTATATTATGACATCATTTTCTTTGGGTATACTTTTGTATTCATATTAATTCAGATTAAGTTCATTTAACTAAAACTTTCACAGGGATCCAATGTGGTGATGCACCCTGTGGTTTGGTATTAGATTGTGATTGTGCCTGTGCAGATTGTGTGTGGGGATGGTGTACAGGAAACTGGCCGCAGCCTTGCCTCGGTAGGGGCAGTTTCAGCTAAAGGCTTTCCTTGTGCCTCGGGTAAAATATCTTGGCACATTTGATAGTCGCCTTTTTCAGAGAATCTTTGCGTAGAAATCCACGGTTTTCACGGCAAGGTAACGTGAGTAATTTGGAACGTGTAAGTCCTGTCAGGATGAATAAGTGTCAGCGCAAACATAAACAGCCTGTATCATGCAATCAGAAAAGATGGATCACTACGGCAATCTGTCATGTGAATTATGGACATGCATGATGCTGTATCAGTGTTTCCATTAATACCCAGCTGCAGCTCGGATCAATGCCAGTTATAATGGGTTACTATATTTATGCACTCCAGTTTTCCCGTCACACAGAGTAAGAGGTCTGACAGTGCTGACAGCTTACTTTCATCTTTGGCTTCCACCTGCATGTAACTCTCTGAAGGGTGGACAATATTTGCTGTGGCTCAGCCTCTGTCGGTCGGTGGTGTTTTGGGAGAATCGGGGGCGGGGGTGAGAGGGGGGGGCAATGGAGGTGTAGGTGGGGGAGGGGGAAATTGGAATGACCAGCATGGTTTATTGTAAACAAAAGCAAAAATGTGGATTTGAATGTACACATGTGGGTAAAGGGGGGATAGTAGATTATAAATCATAACTGAGCGACAGAAATGGTTTTTAACGTTAAATAAAACTGTACGTAACGGGGACATTGTGGGCTATGAGCCATAGAAATGATCAACGGTGCCAGTGTGGATTGTTAGCTGATTTCTGGGGGTAGCAGGAAGAGTGGGGGTTATCGCTGTGTTAAAATAAGCTCCACCCAACACGCTTTGCTACAGACTCATCTCGCATGACCTGTTTCATTACCTGCTTTTTGAGATTAGTTGGTTTTGAGATATTTCCATGCGTCAGCTATTTGTGTCTCTTCTTGTGAAATAGGCACCATCATACTGTACCTGGTTCAGGTGCAAAGGGGAACGAGATCAGATTTAGAATTTGTCCAAATGTCTGGAAGAAAAAAAAAGAAAGAAAGAGTTATGAATTAGTACACTTAAAGTCAGTCTTGAAGAAAAATTTATCAATGCAGTAATTAAACATTTGGAAGAAAACCTGAATAAAACAGATTGGAGCTGCTCAAAAGAAATATACTGCCAGGAAAAGTCAAGCTCCCTCACTCCCAAACAACATAGTCTTGTAGGTAGGATGTACATTTAAACAAACAATATTATGAGCACGGTTAGTTAATTGTCAACACACATCACAGGACGGAACAAACAAACAAACAAACAACCTCTTGTGTACCAACTGAAGCGGTCATTATTTGTGGTGTGCGTTAGGGAAGCTCGCTTACCTGCATTTCAAAAAGGAAGTTGTTAAGACGAGTGGCATGCGAACAGCATGCATACCACTTCACCTCTCAGACCCAGGCAGGAAATATCTCCATCTGGCTGGCTCTCAGTGGGGGTGGCTCAGCCCCCTCTCAGAGACACGGACGCAGGCCATTAACTGGCAATCAAAATAGACATTTTAAATTGAAAAAACCCACAGGACACCTGATTAGAAATTAATAATGCATTGCGAGTTCATATGCTTAGGCGAACAGGGGGATAAGTAAAATTGATAAAGGAGAGGGGACTTGCTTCACAAGTTATTTATGACCACCATAAAACGAAGCACTTTCAATCTTTTCCTTCCATTTTCCCCCTTTCTAATAAAAAAAAGAGTGTGAGGGAATCTTTGGAAATGATAACCGGTCACCCCCAAGCACACACGCACACACACACACACACACACACATACACACACACTCACACACACATGCACGCACGCACACACACACACTCACACACACACACACACGCACACACACACACACACACACACACTCACACACACACGCACGCACGTACACACACACACACACACACACACACACACACACACACACACACACACACACACACACACACACACACACACACACACACATCCCAAGAGGCATTGAGAGTTTTGCCAGGAGAAAAACCTGATAACACACATATTATTATTATCATTTTGAGCTTTGATACTATTTCTCTTGAGAGACTCTTTTTTGTATTCCATTACTCAGCCCACATTTTTTTTTCCAATAACAATTATTTTTCCTCAATGAAATCAGATTTTGCGGGAGCTGGTCTTTTTTCCTCACAGTGTGGAGGTGCTTAGTGGAGGGTGGAGCTAGTGTGCCGCTGCTCTCCGGCTCCCTGAAAAGTGCCATGGCAGTGAAATCCATCACATCTACAGCACCCCTCCCTCTGTTCGCATCTCCCCTCACTCTCAAAAAATCACCCCCAACCCCCCACTCCACCCACATACCCCCCACCCCCTCTGACCGGTCTGGCTTTGCTCTTTGTCAGCAAAAAATATCAACACCATCAAAAATAAATGAAGATTTATATATCCATCAACCAACCAGACTGCACCTCGGTGTCTCTCTCACACCTCAGTATAGACGTGCCGGTATTCATGTCTGTCTGTGTCCTACCGGATGGGCTGCAGTACCAAACAAAAAGATAATATAACCACAAAAACAGGCATCTCACAAATTATATTGCTATGATTTTATTTTGTCACCTAACAGCAACAGTGACTCACAGTATTGGCGCAATGCTATGTGCTAACTTTGATTTTGAACAGGTGCAAGGACATGAGGCTCTGGTTAACTGTTGGTGATATATATATAGATTAATTGCCCTTGTTTTTGGGCTGAATGGAGGGTTTTGGTCCGATGGTCGTCACATGCTGCTCTCATGAATCCTATGCTGTAAGACAGAGGAAGAGGGCTTGGACTGCTTAGGTAGTTTATTTTGGCGGAAGGCTCTGTTTCTCAGAGCGTCCCCCGCTGAAGAGGCACAGCAATTACACAGCCAAATGATGGCCAGGGATCAACCTCAAATCCCCCCAATGACTGAGAAACAGAATCAAGCCAGTGGAGGAACAGGGTGGTAGTGCACAACAACAACAACAACAACAAAAAAACAGCATAGCAGAAGCTGCATTCATACAGAAATATGAACTACCCTTGAACTGGCATCTGTAAAGATGTATAAATGCGTGGCTTAGGTGTGTTATCAGAATCCGATACGGTGTGAACTCTGATGTGACACTGTAGTCAGCTAACCCAGCTGTGAGTCAGCTGCTATACGCTCTGATTTGAGTTTCCTGCCTGAGTGAGCTTCTCTTATTTTAGGAAAATGAAGGGAGGGAGAGGAGGGTGCAGGGCGAGGAAGAGTGAATGTGAGAGTGCACCCTAACACCAGAGATGGCTGCTTCTGGAGTAGAGACGCACCACTTCTGAGAGGGTACACTCGGTAGGTCTTGTCACCACGCATTTCAGTGAGGTCATCAGTGACTCTTTCTGGGCCCGCCCCCTGGGAAGGGCACAGCTGATGTAGGGGGGGAATTCACCCGGCCAAGGGAGGGGGGCAAGGGTTCAAACCGAAACAAATAGCTTGTGTGTTCACTACACATGGCACTCTTCGCTGGTCCCCTCCCACCTCCCACCTCACCCCGAACTTGGAACATCATGACCCATTTAGACTTGTTGAAATATTCAGAGGTACTTGTCTGGCCTGACCTTGTAGAAGGAGGAATCTGTTACATGTCCCGGCATTTCACAGGAAAAAAAGCACCCCCACATCCCTAAGCCCAGCACATCCCCCCACCCCCCACCCCCAAAAGAGAAACTGTGACTTCTGTACCACAGCTTCTATAATTTAAAAGCCCGTTCCTGACGAACACCGAGGGGATCGTCGCCAGGATTTTCCATATAACTTCCTACCTCCTTATTTTAGCCCGCAGAACGGTCAGGGGACTCTGCCGTGAATAAGCAGAGGAAGATTTATGAACATGGAAACTTCTAGAAATCACACATTCCCAGAGAGAGAGAGAGAGAAAAAAAGTGAGTAATAGCAAGATGCAGCGCAGCCAGTCACAATCAGGGATGTATTATTTATGACACAGACGCTGGGTAAATAACACTACTGAACTGGCGGAGAGGGAGGAAAAAAAATGATTTAAAAAGTGTGGAGTGGGGTGGTGATGGGTCTCCATGGTGAATGCTTGTTGAACATTTCATTTAGCGGCAGTAAATTATAATTATTATCCTGTGTATAGATTAATCTGTGTAAGTGTGGGACCCTGCTGGTCCATCGGTAGTATCGGTATGTGCGGACCATGGTGAGGTCACGCCCGTGCGAACACCTCGTTCTGGTTCCTGAGTAATATTACCAGATTGCATGCTTTCTCGTTTCCTGGTTTCCAAACCGGCTTCTTTTCATGTTGCTGTGAGTAAGGAATGTGCCAATCACATTGGCCTGGTTAGCCGCATTCCAGGCTGTTTGTGGTTATGTGGGGAGGTGATTTAAAATTCTACCATAACCGCAAAACACTGTGTAAGGCAAACAGGTCATATCTGAGGTTATTCAGCTATGTATGAAATTCTGTTGTTTAAATAAAGCCATTGTATTATAATCCAAGTTTGAAAATCAACCTGTCAGTGACATAATTATTAATAATAATAATAATAATAATAATAATAATAATAATAATAATAATAATAATAATAAAATAATAATAAAACATAATACATAATACAACATCCAATTGTCACGTGATCACAAATGGGTACAACAAGTGCGAAACAGGGGTATGATGGTTAGGTCAGATATAGTGTGGAGAGGTGGGTCTTCAGACCACGTCAGAAGGTATGCAACGACTGAGCAGTCTGTAGTGGGACATTCCACAACTGGGGAGCTAATATGGAAAAACGATGTAGTCTGGATAGATCTATTCTATCTAGATATCCTAGAATAGATGACAACACATTCAACTTGCTTTTACATGATATGAGAGTCAACCATATCATATAAACGCAATACTTTATATATTATATATAGATAGATAGATATATGATGACAACACTGTACTTCTGAAAGTATAAGCTGTTATTTAAGGAAGAGGACATGTGTGGGCCATAAAAAAAGATTATTGCTGTAGAATGGTCAAATCTTTTAAAATATTAAAGAATTAAAGCTTCAAGGCGCAATCTAACACATGGCCAATTCCTTCTCGAGAGGAGGAAAAGACATTAAAGCCGGTGGGTCGGTGAAACGTGTTTCAGACTGAGCTGTTTATGAGCTTGGTGGAGATCCACTCTGGGTTTGAGTGTGTCCTTACTTTTTTCAGAATTCAGGGTCTTAACGTCATGTTGTGGTAAATTCAAAGACACCACCGGGGCCTGCCTCACACCACGCATGAGTGGAATTGGGCTTGGAAACCCCTTCAGTGGAAGAACGGTGCAGTGAAGCAGAGAGGAGGTTGCAGGTTTGAGTCCCTGGTGGCTCAGAGTTGAAAAATTTGAGGAATTAAAAGAACTCTACCTGAATGTTCAAGGCCAATATTCAACTTTATAAACTGGCATAACTTGTTGGCAAGTGAGTTGGAGAACATGGTCTTTGCCAGTCGTAGTTCTTAACTGAGTGAAGGTAGTGGAGCACAAGAGGGGGCCAAAAACTTTTTTGTCAATGTATTCAACTCAAATTTAGCTATTTTGTTTCACCACCAAAGGGAAATTCTGGCTGATGCCATCCTCAAAATAAGATTGGGTATGTTTATAAATTAGTCTGCTGTAACAGTGCAAACCTTTTGTTAGTGTCTTAGTTTTTTTTTTTTGTTCAGAATCAAGGACTAACAATAAATTACTGCACTGATTTGTATTTGATTGACACAGCATGGTGGACTCTGCCAGTCTGACATCAAGATGTTTGATTTAATTGATTCTTCGGTTATCTCTCACAGTGAATACAAGAGGAAGCAGTCAGGTGATCTTGCACATTACTCACTTTCATCTTTGGGGTTGCTTTTGTTGGAAAAAGCAAATATATCTCCTCTGATTGACAGAGGAGAACTATTGTGAGTAAAACCTGATTCCCCATTCTATACTGGTGAAACAGGTATTGTAATAGAAGAGGGAATATTTTACCTAAACTGTTATTATCGCTGTTATTGTACTTGTTGTTCCTGTTATCATTTCAATTATCATTTGAATCAGTAAGCGTTATGTCAGCCATCTCCACTCTCCTGTCTACCTGCTATACACCCTGCAGCAGCCAGAAGCAGATGGGCTCCCCCTCTGAGCCGGGTTCTGCCCAAGGTTTCTTTTGGTTTGTCAGGGAGTTTTTCCCTTGCCACTGTTGCCTTGGCTTGCTCCGAGGGGGTTTCAGGCCAGGGATCAATTGTGAAGCTGTTCGTGACAACTTGTTGTAAAAAGCACTATACAAATAAAATGGAATTGAATTGGATAACGTGAGGTAACAGTTGTATCTTCTCTGGCACCGCTGGCCCACTGATGGTTTATTTTTCTCCTTTTTCTCAACCCTCATTCAATAAAACT
The DNA here is from genome assembly GCA_022829145.1 of Albula goreensis. NCBI lineage: Eukaryota > Metazoa > Chordata > Actinopteri > Albuliformes > Albulidae > Albula > Albula goreensis. Next base: position 5,679,606 of record CM040753.1, on the reverse strand, counting down.
GTTTAACCCACTGCTACAACCTGCTCCTGTCAACTCAGAATGCTGTGACATGGGACTCTTCTGATTCACATGATAGCCAACCCCTCACTTCTTTCCACACTGTAGATGCACCACCAACTGAATGATGTTCATGCGGTCAGAGGATGACGAAGCCAGCTACATCCTCAGTTCATGTATTGACAGGCACCTGGCTGTCCATAAGTGGGCGCTGCAGAGTGAGAGGACTAATGACCTTAACAGGTTTACCCTCTGTCATCACCCAGCAAGGCTGAGCCAATTGTTGCCTCGCCAATGTGGACCTCCAGCCATGGCCACTAATGGCATGGCTGGAACTTCAACCGCCAGTTGTATTGCTAATACAGTGAAACCCCGATTTTACGTGTCCTGATTTAATGCAAATTCTGACAAAAAATTTGGATATAATGCAATAATGCAAATTTGGACAAAAAAAATCATTCAACTTTTTTATTAAAAAGCTTTACTAAAAATCAATCAGTGTTTTAATTTCTACTGTAACAACAATGGTTTATTCGCTGAATTCTTTGATTGAAAGGTACTTTACTTGCCAGAAGGTTAACATGCAAAAAAAAAAACAGGTGAAATAGGGTGAAAATAGGGGTGTTTTATGATGTTAGGTTAACACTGAGTCAGTTTGAACACTGATTTTCTTGAACCCTGATTTAGCGCGACCCAGCTTTTTTCGTGATGATGTTTCATGGACCTCAGCGATCGCTTTATAACAGTGCCACACTGTCCCTGTTTCCTGAACAAACATCTTTACTGAATGAACCACTTGAAAGCCCAAGTACTGGGTTTTAAAGCCCCATATCAATGATACGAAAAATGTACCAGGTGAATGTTCAGCTTCATTATAAACAGAGCCGTGTTCATGAGGCAAGGAGACAAGGTGAGGGAAAAATCACCAGCCTTCCTACCTGATGCAAATGTGGGCGAACTTTGGTGAAGTATTGACAATTAGTGAGATGGCAGTTCACCTACTTGTATTATCTCGCTGTCGCTATTACTTGTGACAGCCTATTTTTCTAGCGGAGGCAACCGCAAGCGATCGCTTAATGGCCACCTAACTGCTGTCTAGCTAATTTTCGGCTACCAGCGGACATGCGGTGTAAGAGTGAAGACGGCTGAGTGGCTTTTGGCAGGAAGCCATGATGTTTGCATCAGACGCGCAGCGCTGTAAGTGAGAAAGTCCTCCCTAAACACTGAGTGGCTCATTTCCCCTACCCATGATCCTCTGTACCTCATATTCTCAACATGAGGAGTGATCATTTCACCTACCCATGATCCTCTGTGCCTCGTATTCTCAACATGAGGAGTGATCATGTCCCCTACCCATGATCCTCTGTGCCTCGTATTCTCAACATGAGGAGTGATCATTTCCCCTACCCATGATCCTCTGTGCCTCGTATTCTCAACATGAGGAGTGATCATCTCCCCTACCCATGATCCTCTGTGCCTCATATTCTCAACATGAGGAGTGATCATTTCCCCTACCCATGATCCTCTGTGCCTCCCATATTCTCAACATGAGGAGTGATCATTTCCCCTACCCATGATCCTCTGTGCCTCGTATTCTCAACATGAGGAGTGATCATTTCCCATGATCCTCTGTGCCTCGTACCCATCTCCCCTACCCATGATCCTCTGTGCCTCGTATTCTCAACATGAGGAGTGATCATTTCCCCTACCCATGATCCTCTGTGCCTCGTATTCTCAACATGAGGAGTGATCATTTCCCCTACCCATGATCCTCTGTGCCTCATATTCTCAACATGAGGAGTGATCATTTCCCCTACCCATGATCCTCTGTGCCTCATATTCTCAACATGAGGAGTGATCATTTCCCCTACCCATGATCCTCTGTGCCTTGTATTCTCAAGATGATGCTGATGATTCCGTGACAGCACAATGATTCAGCACTGCATTAAGTCCTAACGAAAAAAAAAAAAAAAAGTTGTGTGGACATTGTTTAGTGTTTAGTTAGTTCTTTTTTTAGGGCCAGAAAACTCTATATCTAATATTTCTCTGCATTTACGATTTGTTTTATGGGCTCAGGGATACAGCTTGGGAGGTTGTGGTGGTGGTGTTGATCTTCGGCGGGTTGTAGGGGTTTTTTGGGGGGATGGGGGGTACCGCTGAAAAGTTGAGTCTGTTAACGGCCTGTTATTGTTCTGTATTTGATGAGCGGCATCAGGGAGATCGCCCAGGGTCAATGCTGGTGGTGGGGGAGGGTTTGGGGGCTGGGGGTCGGGCTGGGGACAGGGGGATTTGGGGGTGTCAGGAATGAGAATAAACCTCTGTGGATTCCACTTAATAAACACTTTGGTGCCTCGGCCTCTCTTTTTAATTAAAAGCACCAGGCTGACACAAGCTTTTACAGGCGGCTCAGTCTGTCTCGGACTCCCCAAGGGGTAATGCGAATGGATCAGCCTAGATCAAACGCAGCCATCATGAGACGTCAGGACAGGTTTTTTTTTTATTATTTATTTATCTATCTTATTTTTCTTTATGTGTGTGCTGCTATAAAAGTTGTGCCTGGCTGACAGAAAGCCGGCGGTCGGTACCGACAGGGAGACTCATTACTGTGGGCCGACAAGGTTCAGCTACATCAGCACTGCAGTCTTACTTCCATTTCAATATCACACAGTGACAACATCACCAGGAAGCGCTGCATTCGTTTTCTGGAGCCTGCATATATATCTACACAGCGAGAGCAAGAGAGAGAGAGAGAGAGAGAGAAAGAGAGCTGGAGGTTTTGCACACTCTTGTCTTTTCTCTTTTGCAGCTCAGTTCCATCTGCTCCTTTGTTGTTTCATAAGTTTCCACTTTCCCCCTCAATAGATGGTAATTATTTCAGTTTAGAGGGGTGTGTGTGTTGCTGGTGGAGGTGGTGGAAGGGGGAGGTGGGGTGGTGTGGGTGGCGGCGCTGAGTTTGGGGAACAGTTACTGACAGGCTACAGAGCAATCCTTTTAATGGCCTCTCTGTGAAAACTAAAAAGGCGATTTCACACTGAGGCACACACACACACACACACACACTGTCCAATGTCCTGGAAGATGGCTGATTGTAAAACACTTAACAAAGAGCCGGAGGAGAAGCTCCTTCACTGTGAGGGTGGAGCGGAGGGAGGGAGGCAGCAGGCCCTCTGCATATCTGGTCACTACCCATGGGCCGTTACAGCGCTGCTGTCACCTGCGTTGGTCCTCACATCAGGCGCTTTGCACAACTCCTGAGACAAAGTCACTTTACATTTCTGACATTTAGCAAAGAAAAAAACTCCTTATACAGAGTGTGCACAGCTTTTAATTTTTATACACTGTCCAGTTACACAGCTGGGTATTTACTAAAGCAACAAAAAAATAAATAAATGAAAACAGAAAGTACATCTAAAGAAAAAGACCTTGTTCAATGGTACATTAGCCTTGCCCTGTGAGGGAGATGAACCTGCAACCTCTGAAGTGCATTTATGAGTCCAGCTCCCTTACCGTTACACTACACCTCTATCCTTTCTGTCAAGCTTAAAAAGGGTTTTTTTTTTGAGGGATTAATGTGGCACCTGTCGCTATGCGGCTTGGCAGACAGGGACACCCATGTGCCTAATGACATAATGAATAATGGATGGCACAGCTCAATAATGACGCTGATTGAATTAAAGCAGATGCCTGCCAATTTGATGCAGTGATTTATGTCACCTGTCTCCAAAACCACTGTGCAGGTGACTGAACATTTCAAATGTCATTTTCAAACACCCTGGGATATGACACTGACAGTTTTCTCCTGTATTTCTCTTCAGCTTTTTTTTTTTTTTTTTTTGGAAGGTGGTGGAGGAGGTGAGGGACGAATGAAGGACTGGCAGTGACTCTAAGAGAGGTCAAAGGTCATGATGCCTGTGTCGTTCTTTATGATCCTGGCATAGTGTATGCATTGGATGGCATAGGGAGGTTACACTGTCCCTGCATGAGCGTAGAATGAAGATGCAAGTGCAGATTTTGCTTTGCGTATCTTTGAGTCCACGTTATGCATCGTAAGAAAACCGCTCATGTACACAAAGAAAACTTTTGTGACAAAGTTTCTACATGAGTGTTTCTGAATCAGGCCATAAACACATTCCATTATGCTGGGCAAAGACTGAAGGTTGCATTGCTTTGTGTGCCAAGTTTATACATCTCTTCTACATGCCTGTTTAAAAGCCATGCACTTCAGAGTAATAATCCCATTCACGTTTGGATCAGTAGCAAAGACTTTTAAATAATCACACAGACTCAGTGAAGGTAAATTTCGGAGAATGTGGAGCCTCAAACACTCAAGCACAAACTTTACTGAGATGAGGTATGAGTGAAATATGTCACACTCTGTTCACTGAGAAAGTCTACTACATTCCTGGCATGGGAGTCAGTGCAATAAGTACGTATATAAATATACTGGGGTCCTCGACTTATGAACAAGTTCCGTTCCCACGACTTATCGTGAGCCGATTTTTACGATATAAGTCGGAATTTATACCTAAATCACACCTAAGTTAACACCTTAAGTCACTCACACTGTACACACAACACATGAAGGACATATTAAATACAGTAATTAAATGAAACAGTAATAATAAAAAAGAGAGTACAATTTCTTATCTTTATTTCTGTGGTCGTGTTTACAAACCAAACCACTTAGTTCGAAACTAGGTTTTTAAAGTAATTTATGGGAGTGCGTCGTAACCACGAAACCATCATGTCTCGAGACCTCCTGTTTATATATTTGGTGACATAGAGTTGAGAGTAGAGAGATATTGTCAAAAGCATGTCAGACATTGAACAACAGCCCTTACAAACAAATGATAATATGTTTTTAATTATTAAATTAGTAAAAACATGATGAAATAAAAATGTAAAACTAGTTAATATGGAGATGGTGACATGAGGAGGACTTTCTGGTAGAGATAATTCCAGCCAGACTATGTTCTTTGGAACAGATCTCCAGGTTCAGTACTGGGTCGACATGAGCCGAGCCGCCGGAATTCAATTTTCATGCAGAGAACGAGTGCATATTTAATGTTTCCTGTTCCCCTCACCCAGCGTCGCGGCCTTTCCCCTTGTCATCTCAAAGTGAGGCTTGTCGGTTTAATGGGCTGGCTCCCGGCATAGACCATGATAAATAGATCATCAAAATTAAAACTTTTGCGATGTGGCTCCCACACCAGGGGTAAACAGGAAGTCCTTCGCGCGTGTTCGGAACTTTGGTGGGCTGCGGTTACTCTATGCGGTGGTTTTGCTGTGCGGCCCAGTAAGGTCCCTGCCGTGTAAAAGTGATGCTTGGGAAATAGCGTACATGAACTTGCCTCCTCACACAAACCATAGAATGGATGGTTTACACATGCTCATAGGCGCCATTTACGCTGGGGACATGTCCCCAACACTTTTTGTCGTGGCCCATTAGCTATCGGCCCGCTGAAAAAAGGTGTGAACACGTCAGACCTGTCATTGTGGCCAGCGATTTTCAAAGCAAACGGTATAAATGCAGCTATATTTACCTAGACGATACCACCCCAGATGTTGATCCAGGATTTATAAGTTTTCATGTGTATTTATACTTGTGTGTGTTTGCATGCGTATTTGTGTGTGTGTATCTGCATATGGGTTTGCATGTGTGTTTGAATGTGTTTGTGTTTTCATCTGAGCGTGTTTGTGTGTATATGTGTGTATTTGTGTGTATGAGTGTTTTCTTTACGTGTGTGTGTGTGTGCTTTCGTTTGTGTTGGTGTGTGTGTGAGTGTGTGTGTGTGCATGTGCGTGTGCGTGTTTGTGTGTATACGTGTGCATTTGTGTGTATGAGTGTTTTCTTTACGTGTGTGTGTGTGCATTTGTGTGTATGAGTGTTTTCTTTACGTGTGTGTGTGTGTGTGTGTGTGTGTGTGTGTGCATTTGTGTGTATGAGTGTTTTCTTTACGTGCGTGTGTCTGTGTGTGTGTGCGTGTGTCTGTGTGTGTGTGTGTGTGTGTGTGTGTGTGGTTGCAGTTGGGGGTGCACTGTAATGTGATATGAGAAAGGGTTTGGGTTCTTTGCCCTTGTTTTTCCCTCAGCTGTCAGACCTTTCACAACTCTGAGGCATTCTTCTGTCCTCCAGGAGACACACCAGATCAGTATTTACATATAAAGGGAGTGCATTGGTTTCGATCAGCATTTTGAAGTTTGTTGATACCTTTTTTTTTTTTTGGAGAACATAATTGTTTAAGAATATGCTCCATAAACAACAAATAAACCAAAAAGCATTTAAAAAATGCATGTTCACATAAAATCGCCGAATATTCCATCTGGATATGAGCCATATACTTCCAGCCCCGTCATTGTGGATCATGTTCAAAATACATAATTCAGGGTTTGAGAACTTCAGGATATAACAAACACCCACTGTGTGATAAATTTTGCACATTCAATTTGCAGCAGAGTAGAAGTGAAAACGCGAGTTAAAAGCTTTTTTTCCACACAGTCTTAGCACTTATAATTTAATGGAATAATTTAATCCCTCAGAACCCATCTGTATATTGTATTTGTGTGTCAACAAGAGGCAGTACTGCTGCCATCTGAGATGACAGTGAGGAGAATGCTCGGTGAGGATGCTCGGTGAGTTTACAGTGAGGTTACACCCCACACACAGCAGATTCACTCTGAGAAATTAAGGGTTTATTTCAGGTGCACCTCTCACCTCTCCATAAGGCCATGGGGGAACGAACTGGATGAAACAGATGAAAATGACACCACACTTCACAGAGCACATTCTGCTGTAACAGTGGGGGTCACAGAAGACAGTAAGAGGGGGGAAAGAACAATTAAACAGGATGCAAAATCACACCAAGTGATGGTAATAACAATTATGGAAATAAATTAAAGTTTTGAGAGTGTTTTTGGACAAGTATGTCCCGATAAAGCACTTCATAACTGCGCAGCGTTATCTCAATTTGTATAATATTTATTCCTAAGGGCCTGGAAAATCCCAAGGAATATTGTCTCTTTATTTCTGTAGAGGTAATATAAGTTGGATCCAAACTATAACACTGGTCTCTTTTTTTGGGGCCATATTTATCACAGCCTTTAGTGCATTTTTTGCACATGCACTTTCAGTTACTTGATCCATGATTGGACAAATTACCTCAACCAATCACATCCTCTCTTAGTCTTTAATATGTGCTCCAGTTTTGCACATACTAAATACTTTTGTAAATCAGACCCTTAGTGTGAAACTATTTTCTGCAATGTAAATTAAAACCCACCCCCTACCCCCACAGGCATGGGGTTTGGGGTATAAGTTTGGGGGCTACTGCTTCCAAAGGTTGAAAGAGCTGGAAATTGAACAGCACTGACCATGGGCTTAGATTCAGCCAACGCAATCAACGTGTGCCTGTTGGTCATATTTAACTTACTTTTGAAGTAAATATGAAAAAAAAATGTCTTCTTCTAAAACACAGTTTGGACAATTTCTTTTTCAGATCAACGAATTTGTAAAACTGAGGTGAAGTATGAAGAAAAAACACAAATTTGAGGATGAATGCAGACTGAATCCTTGCCTTAGTTCACTCCATAAATTAATGACCACAAGGCCATTTCAAAGGACGAGAGCGGACCATTTCCTTAAAGAGCTGGAAAGACTGTTGGATTTTTTAATACTGGCTCCAGCTCCAAATGTTGAATAAACTGTAATCAATGAACATGTGCAGGGTGAGGAAAAGAGAGATATAAGTTCTAACAGAGAAGATCAAAATGCACTATCAAAGTCTAATAGGGGGCCCTGGGGTAAGTCATTTTCAAAAAAGCCTAAATATTTTTTTAGAGTACGCCTCCACAAAACACAGAATGTACAAGGATCAATGAAACTTTGTCTGCGGAAAAGACCAAGCACACAGACTTTTAATTTAATGACCTGGGGTTGTACTTTGGAATATTTAATAACAATAATGATAAAAAGTTTGGATATGATAGGCTGGGGTATTTAACCAGAAAATAACAAAATCCTTAATCTAATGCTGATGTCTGGCAAAATCTAAACCATTGGGCTTGTAAGTTAGTTTAACAAATGGATTGGTATTTAATTGGAGTTTGTTAAAACAAAAATTTGGGAGAAATATTTTTGCTTTCTGCTTCCAGAATGCCTCCCCCTCCCTATCTCCACCTTCATGTGTACTTCCCTTTCTTCTGTATTTCACACTGACTTCTAATGGTCAAGCGGTGGGTTCACCTCACCCAAAAAACTGTGTGGCATGATGCTGCCCCCTTAGACTCCAAGCCCAAGATCAAATGCTTGTACCGATATACAACTTGCCACATCACAATAAAATCCTTCCAAACGCATTTAATGTTGCCCGAAAATTCATTCTCCTGAATTACTTGTTAGCATGTGTGTAAGTGATAACAGTTGAAAACCTTGTTAATGATGAAATGCTATCTGCTGTGTAACAGGTGTATAGCAGTTGGTGACTTTTACTTACCTCATTGAGACAAACGTAAAACGGTGCTCAGATAATTTTTTTTAAATATTGTTGTATGGGCTCCTCCAGGATTTCCTTAGTAGTACCAAGTAGTGTTTGAGTAGTACTGCAACATGTAGCATATCCCACAATCCCTTTTGACGCTTGCATGTGGCTGAATGCTCCAAATTTGCGCTTAGTTGCTATGGGTAACGTTAAGGTAATTTACAGGAAAGGGTGCAGGTTGTGCTCTGTTTTGATTGGCTGTGTTCCCTGTATGAGTTCATGTCCCTTTGATCACAAGTGTGGGAAAGAGGAGGGTGGACATGAGCAGTCTGCAGTTGTGGTTTCTGCTTATGTCAGCGGTCTTTCATCAGTCTCAGACTCATCTCACCCTGACATCACCCCGAGTCAGGACGGTGGTCTTCAAGATGAACCGACGCTGCATCATCTGTCACAAATGCAGACGAGCCAGTCTTTAGTACGCTGAGGTTTGGCATACATCTTGTACAAGCCTTCGATCCAGAGGTTCCAAAAACTCTTGGCATCATTTCAGACATGTCAGACATCATAACTTGCTGATGCCTCCGTTGGGGAATTCTTTGTCTTTGTTGATTTCTGAGCCATTAATAATCTTAGATTTCATGTTTTTTTTGAAGGCTTTTATCTTATGAGATGTAGCAGTGTACATGAGCTTGATGCCAATGGAACTCTATTTCCCATACAACACCAGAGAGGTCGCATGCCACAGATGACCAATGAAGACCTCAGATCAATGCAATTAAAAACTCACACTGAAGAAAGTTAAACATTATTGGGTTTAATAAACTTGAATTGAGTCAATAAGCAACATTCAGCTTTGATTTCAAACAAAAAAAAAGGGATCACAAGGGATCTGTTGATCAAGACCCATAACTTTTTATTGAAATTTGAAACTTTGACAAAATAAGTCATTTTAGGCAATAAAGAAAACATCATTTCTTGCCTAAAGCAGTCTGTAGTGAGAACATTAATATTCTATAAAAAAATAACCTGAATTAATGTTCCTAAAAATTTGATTGACTAATCTATTAGTTATAAAATTCCTAATATAATTTCTAAATGCTATTTACAATCATTGTGGCCATAATATATAGGCTATATACTGTGCATGAACAAACACACCAACAGTGTGTGATTGTTTTTGTAGATATTCTACTCAAGACTGTCGAGAGAGCCATTTTGTATTAGCGAGAGTGTTTCAACTCTCCTTTCTCAGCATGCACTGCTGGGTCACACAGTGCTGGGTCACTGGTGGGTGCCATGGTACCCCCCTGCCATCGCTGTCTCTGAATAACTCAAGGCTAAGGTGTCAAACTCAGTGACACAGAGGGCCATGAGTCTGCTGGTTTACGTTGCACTCAATTATCAGCGCCTTAACTGTCTCAATTATTCACCCAGCTGAATGCAAATAACTGCGTGTTCAGGAGACTTTTCAGACAGCATGAATGCACTTAAGAGTTTATTGTGATGTGGCAAGTTGTTTAAAGGTACAGACATTTGATTTTGGGCTTGGTGTCTAAGGGGGCAGCAATTTGAGTGGGGTGAACCCTCCTATGGACCACAAGAAGAGAAAGAGAAAACGGTGGTTATTTAGACCAGTGGTTTCCAACGTCGGTCCAACCAAAACTGCAACCCCAGAATCTTAACAAGCTGTTAATTGTTCATAATTGTTCATGCTTTTCATGATTAGAGAGATGATTTGCCATCATAGCTATGTATTACATGAAGAAAAAGCTCCTATATTCACATTGTGCCATATTTCAGGCAATCGCATAAAGACAAGTAAAATGTTTTAACTCATATTAAACACTGAGATGATTCTGGACACACGACCACTAAAACTATCCATTTGATAGGTGATGAAGGATATAAAGGCAAAGCTAATTATAATAAGCCAAACCTGGACTGTGTTAAGCATAAGGAAGAAAATCAGGAGCTTAATCATGTGTTCAATGACTGAAGGAGCGTATTGATTCACCCCTGCCTATAATTTGATCAAGCATACTCTTTTTGTGTATTTGTTTTGGAAAATCACATAAACACAATGTGAATATAGGAGCTTTTCCTTCATGACACGCATAGCTGGCAAATTATTAATGGCAAATTATCTCTCGAATAATGAAAAACATGAACATTTGAACAATTATGAACAATGAACAGCTTGTTAAGATTCTGGGGTTGCAGTTGTGGTTGGAATAAAAACCAGCATACACAGTGGGCCCCCAGGACCGACGTTGGGTACCACTGATTCACACAACACAAATAACTTCATATGAACTCTAAGCAGACCAACAGAGCTAATTTATTAAACAATGGAAGTAATTATGTAATTAAGGGGGGAATCTGGAGTAAAACCAGCATGCACACAGACCTCCATGGAGAACTGTTTGACACCACTAGCTCAAGGCAGAGAAGAAGAACAAAATTCTTTAGGATCAGATAAATATTGTATCTGCAACGATAAATACAAATTTATTAAACAGACACACACACACACACACACACACACACACACACACACACACACACACACACACACACACACACACACACACACACACACACACACAAATATATAAGTAAATAAATTCATAAATACTTTTTTTCCAAATAAACACAGTCTGGAAAACCAATCAAAATGAACCTGCTAACATATGGATAGATAAGCTTTCACTTACATTTATCCTTTGCCTTGTAAGTTGCTCTGGATAAGCGTGACTAACAAATTCCTTTAATGTAATGTAAGGTAATGCAGTGGAGTGTAATGTTTATACCTGTATACATTTCCACATAGACATATAGTAATGCAAATTACTATATAAAATAGATACATATAATTATACATACAAGTTTCCAGTTGGAAAGACTGAAACAAAAATATAACAAAATACTGAGCACTTTGCTTAGATAAACACTTGAAATGTATGCATGTGAGAAATTAATTAAGAGACTAGACTCAAATATTTCATACTAACCTTTCATCAAAATTACATTTTACCTTTATATGTGGAGGATGGAGAGGATTTTTAAAAAGAAATCTGAGAAAGAAAAACAGTACAATTATTGAATTAATGACATTTGTGCAGTTGGTGGTGGGCCAGAAAAAACAGTTGTTTGCACATAATTGTGTAAATCTACCCGTTTAACAGAAGAAGTTATACACTTTAGAAGCTGTGCTCTATGTCAACATTGTTTAACAAGCTCAGCTGAATCCCAGCACTTTTTAATTGCCTTGCTTATGTAAGTCAAAACGGTCTTGGGATTTAATTGTGGAATATTTACACATGCTGTTTTCATTAGGGATTACAAAAACTGGTTCGGAATTTCTGCTAGGAATTTATTAAATAATATTTGACAAGTGCTTCTAGAAGATAAGTCAAGCAAGCCTGTCATGATATATGCACCAAGTGTAAAAGCCAGATTTTCAGAGAAAAAAAATCTTTGAGGTAACTTGCAGCAAATACTTCAATCAAAATTAAATGATGTTCTTTCCCCCTTTAAGCTGTGTTATTTTTAAATGGAATGTGCAACTGACAAATACTTTTTTGGTCTGCATTTTATGTCAGGAATGAATCACTCCAGACTGTGCTATGGTAGATAAATAAACCATGCCATGGCGGTGTGACGAGGTTGTAGGTCGAATCGGCACAGGGTATTAGCCACATAGTCCATTGGGCTCATACCCTGACTACATGCGAAAGAAACAAATCAAAGCTGAAACACAGCTAAACTAAATAATGTCACCAACAGAGTATTTCTTAGGCTGTTGAATGAATGTGGAGTCAACAAACGTTCGGATTGCGGACGCTCGTTCAGCTAGGAGAGGTCGCTAGAGAGAGATGAGACTGTTGACTTTATTCAGCACTCCTACTGTTTCATTCCAGCGATGCTCAGCTAACTTGTTCCACCAGTATGGACCTCATGTATGAATCATTTTGGGATCCACCAAACCACATTAGAAACATAATCAGCCCCCAGAGCAACTTACAAAAGTGCATATGATTAGCTAGAACAGGAGAGATAATAAACACGTAATCTTAGCCATAACCGAATATACTTACAGACGTGTTTTAAGTTTGTGGTGGAAGGTAGAGATGATCCACTGTCCTTGGCAACACATGGCTATCACCCACCACTACAACAGTAAAAGTCAGAATTATGACGGTGTTAGTATATGCAAAACAAAAGTTTTCCTCGTGCAAAACACTGAGAGAGAGTGTGAGAGCAGGGTTGAGGTAACCTTTCTGCTCCAATCACAAGTCGCTTCATTAAAACTGCATGTGGAAAAATTCTGACATGTACTAAAGGCTTGGACTCCCTAAATCTGTCCATCAGAACTAGTCTGTGTTAATCTGGTGCTCCTGTCTGTGTAAAGACATACTGAAAATGGACATGGCGAGTCTCATTTACCTTTCCATTTTACATTCGGTTGATTCTGAGTCCAATCAATCTGCTTATCTGCAGCAGAAACCCCACCGCTTGCAGACGCGCACCTCATAGTGGCTGTGCTTTCGAGGTGGTTGTATTTACTTGACGCACAGACAGTAAATCCTAACAGTATTTAACTGTGTAGTAAAGCATGTTAATCTTTTTTCCCCCCCTTAACTTTTAGCTGCTGTGAAACTTTTGTTCTCTCCTTTCATCAGACGTCACCCGCGCGATCCCCGGCAAAAAAGGCAGACATAAAAGCGTGAGATAAGGTGTGTTTTGTATTCATTACCTCTCCGGTAGAGACTCTCTACCTGACTCTCGGCCATGCATTATTCATCCTCGGCTGCCGTCGCGCGTCCTCTGGCGCTCTTCCCGCCGTGACTTTCCGCGTCGCTCCCCCAGCGATGATTTCCATCCGAGCCGACGGCTCAGAAAAATATCACATTTGGGAGTTTCTCTTCCGCAACAAGAAATGTACACAGGGAATTTAAGCGGGAATCCATCACCCACCCTGATATTTCACCCACCCCCCCCACACCCTCACACCTCCATTTCACACCTCAGTCCTTCTTCAGCCTTTCTTTTTTTATGGGTGGGATTTAAAGATAAGTTTGGTGTTTGGGCCGTTATCGGCGTGTGGGAGAGCATTCACAGTCGGCCTTATCAAGGTCTCCTCAAGGTGGATGAATTCCTTGAAAGGCACCAATAGAAATGAAGTCTGGCCACATCGGCTCTCTGAATCTGCACGGATTTCCGTGAACTGGAATTCATTTCGGATTCATGGGAGGCGGTGAATACATCTGCTCCTCGTGGTAGACACAGAGGCAAATTTTTTTTTCATAAAGCCCTCTTGTGTGAGTGTGCGAGTGTGTGTGTGTGCGTGTGAGAGAGAGTTTTTGTGTGCGTGTGTGTATGTGTGTGTGTGTGTTGCTGTGAAGGGAAATTTTATCTGTAGCAAATGACTGTCCTCTCTCAAAAACCAGAAATGCATATCACTGCCAAAGAATTCAATGTTCATGTTAAATCCTAAGGGGCAGCCTATAGCCTAGTGGCTAAGGTACATGACTGGGACCTGAGGTTGGTGGTTCAAGTCCCAGTCCAGCCACAGCAAAAACACCGTTGCTGTTGGGCCCTTGAGCAAGGCTCCCAGGGGAGATTTGCCCTTGGCTAGTCTAATCCAACTGTAAGTTGCTTTAGATAAAAGCATCAGCTAAATGACAGTAATGTAAAAATCCAACATGCACTGAACAGTATGTGACTGTCTTTTACCTGCATTATCATTCATAGATCAAGGTGATCACCGCCACTTTGTGTGCTTGTGTGCATGTGTGCAGTTGAGGTCATCGACCTGTGTGTGTGTGTGTGTGTGTGTGGATGCTGAAACACACCCTGGATCTGTGAGGATCGCCCTGGAATTGACTGTTTAGTATACAATTTGTTTTTTGTGTGAGAACCACACTCAACAACACAACTTCGACCCTCAGCCCCTGCATTCGTAATGGTTATGCAAAAAACCCTGACGCATTCCACACTCTCAGCTGAGTTCAGACATAATGTTCAGGCTTGCTGTAAAAACACTGCTCTTACTATTATTGATTTTGACTATTTCCAAAGGCACTTTGGAGAAGCCTCCTGCAGGGCCAACCCAAGTGCACCAATCAGCACGGCCTTAATGTTCTGCTTATTTACACACTAAGGCGATATCCATCATGACATGACTTTTGCAAATATAGCACATGCAGAGCATACATTAACTCTGTCTTAAGCTGGGTAAACATACAGTGCTCACCCTGGACACAAACTGCAGTTCAGACTCAATGTCTTCGCTAGCTTTTTAAACACAAAGCCTGTGGAAAACATGCCTGTATAAGCTGCATTAATGGGTTTGAAAGCTACATATGGTTTTATGCATTTATAACAAGAAATTATTTAAATTGGCACACAGGCACATGGTTCCCCAGGACATTCACATGAAGTACATACAGCAACTCTTCCTACAGGTTCCCAACCTTCCCTTTTGTCCACAAGTCAGCATAAATGAAAATAGATAGGAAATCTGACACGAATTATTAGTGGTAAGTAATTATGTAAGTGGACCATTAACTTGATTGATTTCAGGGGAGAAAAAAATCTCTGTTTAAGAGCAGCATGCCTGCCGAAAAGTTAACTAATTGTGTTTGGTCATTAAGTGCTCGCCAAACTGTTCTGGGTACTAATCAACGCTAATTGCATTTCACAGTGCAGTGAAAAACTGTCAGATTGCCAGCAGTGTGCCAAACGTTCCTCTCAGGTTCACAGGATTCCAAATGACCCACTTATGACATGATTGCCATGTTGACAGTAGCTGCATTGTGATGTCACAATACTGAGAATGGATGACCCCACCTGAACACATGAAAAAGCTTTGATTTTGTGAAAAAGGATGCTAAATAATTATGCTAATGTGCCTCACCTCACTGTTGATCATAATTTCCTGGCATAGCACTGAAAGTGTTCTGCAACCTCCTGTGTTCCCTCTTGTCTATGGCTCTTATATGTGTGCACTCTACAGATAGGTATGAATAGCATGACACAGAGAACCCTCCAACACTTGAGCAGCAGAAAGCATTAGCAAAAAGACCAGCGCTATGAGCGAAGGAGAGGCACAACTGTCGGAAAGCTGACCATCCAACCAGCGGCTCGGCCAAACCACGAAGCAGACAGCAGAGCCGCCTGAAAATGGAAGAGATTAAAAAAAAGTTTGACCTGACATTTGAGAATACAGCGGTGTGTGGAATCAGTAATTCAACAGTTTTATTTTTTCATTCCATCAAAGAAGCATTTATGTCATCTGCTGGAAATCTGGGGAGCTTCAAATCTTATTTTGGGTAGTATTTGTGAGGAGAACATTTCGTATCTGCAGTTGATTCTAGATACAGGAGTAGAAGCTTTTCTTCATGACTTAGCCCTGCATTAGTGGGCATACATGACTCATTTGGACAGTTTTCCAAAGTAAACACCACATCCTGTAGTGTGAGAAATGGCGCTGCACAATGATTCAGATCTGAAAATGTACATTTCAGTAAAGGAATATGAGCAGTTTGGGAGACATATTCAATATTCCCACTTCCTCTCGTAACAGTCACCTCATGCACTGACATATACCTTTGCATATTTAGATGTGCAGATGTGATCCTGCTATCCGGCTCATGAATAGGGACTAACAAACCTGATTAATAAAAGGCTGGTTTCTATCTCGACCCTATTTATACTAATAAATGGGGCCAATCAGGAAGTGCGGATTTCATTTCCCTGGCATAGCGTGAATTTTTGTCCCCGGGGGATGACTGGTACCAGCCTGAGACTGTTCCACAAAGATCACAGCAGCGAAACCCTTTTCAAAGGGCCTGGATCTGGACTCTTATTAAACTTCCAGGCAATAAATCAGACTTACAGACCTCAAAAGAAAGTGTTTTAATCAGGCAACAAACAGCACTGTGTTTTTTTTTCTTCTTCTTTAGAGAAAATCTACAAAGTTCATATAAAACGAATTAAGCCTCTGATTAAAATAGCACTGAAACAAACTGTGCGATTGAACAGCTGATCTGAAGGAATATGAGTGAACTCAAACAAACTTTATGTGGAGCGGTTAAGCCTTGAACTTTCATGCAGTGAACCTTAATGTAAAGGGCCCTAGTTCTCCATGCATAAGGTACCAGTAACTTGCACACAAGGTAATTTGCTAGATTTACTGGCATGGTTGTCAATGTTTCCCTAATATGAAAACTGAAAAACCCGTGGTTCCTGCAATTGTGGCAGACAGTACTGATGGGGAAGTGAGGTTTTATTCACTAAATGGAGGGAAGGACTTACTTTGGAAGGACTTCCTATATTAGTATCAGTGACTCGCTGATTTGGACCGATGACCCCATCGGCTGTGGAGAGAGAAATATTTTCGATCCGTTTGACAGCTGAGCGTAGTTCCACCTTAACGAGTTTCATGAAACCTCATTTCAGTCACCACTAGCAGAGACCCAATCACCATGGCGCTCTGACATCTGCAGTGACAGTCAATATAGCGTGCTCATCTCCTTTACTGCTTTAAACCAGGGGTCCCCAACCACCGGGCCGCGGACCAGTACTGGGCCGTGGGTCATTTAGTACCGGCCAGCAAAAAAGAATAAAAAGCTTTTATTTAATTAAATTAGTCCGTAAGGTATTTTATTTTGAAAAAAATGACCACTGCTGTCCATGCTATTTACATTAGTCCGTAGAACAGTGCACTCTCATTTTACGTGAATATGTGGTCCTGAAAAGCCTCGCATAAAGAAAAAATCACGTAATTCAAGTCTAATATCCCCATTTAAATTAATGGAAATGTGCGAGATGCATTCTGTGGTCGCGTAACGTCCACTAACTTCAAGCATGAACCCCCTCCCCTCGGTCTGTGAAAAAATTGTCTTGCATGAAACCAGTCTGTGGTGTAAAAAAGGTTGGGGACCGCTGCTTTAAACCATCTCTGAATCAAAGAACTGTAGGATAGACGTGAAAGAAAAAAACCACAGAATATGTCTCAGCTTTGATTAGCACAGCCGTTACAACGACGTAGGAGTGATAAATTCCATTTATTGTCTTCAAGTTCGGCGAAACGGCCCTCATTTTCTGTTTTATATTATTCATGTCATTAGAGTAATTGCTACCATGTCACACAGCGTTTGAAGTCTACAAAAGCGAAGGCAAAGGAGCCGTTCACAGTGCAGGCCCTGATCAAACTGTGAAAGCACTGATGAAAAACTTCGTTAAATATAAAATATATAAAAACAAAACGAATTCAGCATGTTCTGATTTCCATACATGTGTCAGGGTAATTGAAAAAATAATTAAAAAGTAATAATTACAAACTAAATGAGACAATGGAAGGACATAATGTGATGCAGACTGTGCACGTGAATTTGTTTCTTCGTACATACGCAAATCAAACACTGCCATTTTCAGATGAGGCATAATGAGCCTTTAAAAATAAAAATAATTAAATTTAATTAAAAAATAAAGTAAAAAATTCATTATAAATTACCTTTGAAGAACTTTCCAGACAGTAAAATGTGAAATCAGCAGAATGAACATCAAATACTGGACAGGCACAACTTCACTACCACATCTCTCAGAGATGACAGAGGTGGCCAAACACAATGACGGAAACGGATAAAACTGGCAATAGAAAAAAGATTTAAATTGTGCAATAGCTAATTCATGGTTTGATAATGGTAGAGGCTGGTGGAGGATAATCAACGTCTCTGTGGCCTGAATTCAAAATCAACTTTTGCCCTCAGTTTTGAATTTCAAATAAATTCAAGTGTTAAATGTATTTTAGAGAGAGAGAGAGAGAGAGAGAGAGAGAGATGGAAACCTTTTAAGACCTTTTAAGGCATTATTGTACAGCCAAACAGATAAGAGAAGGGAAGGAGGAGGAGTTCTTTTTCAATCTCTTCAAACAGAGCAGATTTAGTTGATCCCTCTCAACAAACGATAATAAAATTCAGATCTGGTTCATAAACTTCTTATCTTTAAGCGATGCCTTATGGCTCGCCACTGTACGTCTTCATCCATGCGGCGCTTATGACAGAGGATAAGATCATGTGTCTGTCAAAGATTGGTGTATGCTGTTGACAGGATTGTGTGCCTTGAGAAAAAATGCAACAGAAAAAGGTCCCCTATTTAGCTGTCTTCAAAATGCCTGCATGGGTCGTTTTATTTCAACTGCCAAGCCCTTATCTTCCGCTCATCTTTCATTAAAATGTAAATTTTGGCATATTTTAACCTGACCTATTTCTTTTACTCCACAATTCCAATGGTTGCACTATCTAACTGTCATATTTTATGAAAAGTCGAATGAGTAAAATGAAAGGCTGAAATGCTGTTTTCAAAGAGCGAAACTGACAATAGAGAAAGAAGAATAAGAACAAGGAGACAAACAGACTTGTTTTCTTTTCGCTCTTGAAATTATGAAACAGAAAATGAATAGTTTTGGAGTATGGAACCCATACTGTGTTATTGATTGCCAGAAGAATATTACACCAGATGAACTGGGTTGTAAAAAGTGTTCCTTTAGCCACACAGAGACCAATCTGTCTCACTTCCGGTGATCCATAAACAAACATCTTTCTCAGCATGACTTAATTAACATGCATACATTAACCAGTAAATCTAAGTGTACATGAATGCAAAATACATTGTGTCATTGCCCAACTAGTTCAAACATCAGAATCACAAGTTACAACCCAGTAGTGAGTGTATACATAGCAAATATGCTCAACACAGACATGAAGCTGAACTAGATCTATTCTTGCTAAATATGCAGATTAGTGGCTGTGTTTTCACTGCCAATGCCATCTGCCATTTCTTCTGTAAAGATCTGATTATCCAAAACCGGTGCTTAAATAGCCCCCTGTCAATGGCAGCCACTACCAAGATGGCTGCCGCCATGTTGTTATGCCACTCCACTTACTCTCTGTTTGGCATGTAGAATGCAGTTTAAAGAGATGGACTGAGGGGGTAATGGCATCCTGTGCAGAGTTTAGACTAGTCCGAACTGATGGCATGAAACGTTCATTTCGCTCATCATATGCCGGTTTCTACGGGAGGCTGTGTTCATCGTATGGCTCCGGTCGCAATAGCCATTGGTTTTCTTTAATGAGAAGTGGTGGAATGCCAGAGAAACAAAGCTGCATTTCAAATGGCAGCCAACTTCATTGATACGTGTGAATAGTAATGAAGTAATAAAAAATGAAAAATTTTACAAGACAAACAGATGTAGGATGTACCGTATGCCACATCCTTTTAACATTTTAACTTTTTTTTCCAGAAAACACTTTGGTAAAAAATTTGCAGTCCATTTAAAGTGGCTTATTTATTGCTAAGTCAAGTGTTTATTGATTTAACTAAATTATTAATTGGGAGTTTTAAAAAAAATCTGGCTTTTCTACTTTGGTCTTTGAATGTGGAATTTGGAATGCTTGTTTGTGTGAAACTGAGTGTAAATGAATGAGTTATTCTGAGAACAGCTTTCGCAGCTGCCTCTCTGCAGAATTTCAAAGTTGTTACTGCAGAGGAGATATATGTGTGTGTGTGTGTGTGTGTGTATATATATATATATATATATATATATATATATATATATATGACAACAGTGTTGGCAATCCTTTTTCCAATGGTTTCCCTCTGCCCTTTTTTCCACATGAATACAATGACATCAGCCCCACCACCACCCTCAGGGAGAAAGAAACTGTGCTCTTGACTGCCTTGATTCATGTGGAGACTTGTACTTGCTGTTTTTTACACCGTCGATGCAGCACCAATCATTTAAAATCATCAGAATCACAGAAACCCGTACTCATACACTCAGCGCATGAACTTGAAGACACCTGGCCAGCTATGGGGAGATGTGCAACAAAGCAAAAGGCTTTAACTGCAAATTTTTTTAAGGCAAGGCTGGACTAATCATTTCCGTAGTGAAATGGACCTCCGGCCATGGCAGGATAATACCACAGCTGGGATTTAAAGACACAGATGATTTTTTTTTTAAATTGGCCTCAGTTTCTACTCATGTTACACAAGGACTCTATTGAGCTTAAAGAACGGTATTTTAGAACATTTTCAAACAAACAGGTCACTCAGTTGGTGTAATATAATTTGTTGCTTTTTTTATGATGTTTGGGACTCCTTTGAAATGTCTTAAATGTCTCCTGATATGATGTCACATGCAATCGGTTACCCACATGGTCATACTATTGTCAAAGAAAGGGAAACAATCAGGATCCTGCCATCTCTTATGCCAGTGCTTCAATCTGTCACTTTCAGATCTAAGCCCTGAACTCCTTTTGACAACCACTAGTCTTCATCACGTTTCACGCCGTTCACACGTCTACACTCAAGATCTCACAATACCGAACTCCCACGGCTCCGTAAGAGCAGCGACAGATCCCTTCAAAACAACTGCGATTCGCTCTGCATATTTGATAATTCCCTTCAAACAGTTCACAGCCTAGTCGCTGGTGATTGCTACTGGCAGGTTACGCGTTCACGCCCCATCAGTTCTCCCTGTAACGTAATTGCACTCGGCAGACTAAAGGTGTCAAACCAGATGACTCATTATGCCCTTTCCAGGGTGTAAAGGATCGGGGCGACGCAAAAAGTTTTGCATCTCCAGAGTAATTATTTTAAAAGGAGGCGATTCTGTTTCATGATTTACTTTGGCTCTGTCCTCCTTCTTTATTGCTAAAATCACTGAATATATAATGGCTTTCCATGTCATGACCCCAAGTCCTTAGAAGGCTTCAAAGTCCTTCAAACACCATTGCCTCTCGCCCTATAGATGCTCCTGTGACTGCTTTGCAGCCAAAGAGGATTGCATTATGTGTATGTAGAGCACATACAAAACAAAGGTGGCGGACCAGAATTCTAGCTTCATGACTTAGGCTGCTGTTTAAAACACTGGTGATCTGTCATGTACATGAAAGTTGCATAACATATTTTAAAAAATAACCAATTACATACTGCCTGTGAAGATTTTAAAAAGGTCTCTCATCCTCTGCAATGAGCAGTCTTGATAATGATGTAACTTGTTTTATATCACTAGTCAATACTGGCCTCTGTTCTCATTTGCCAAAATCATTTGTTGCCTGCTTCAAATTAACACCTTACTTGGTTACAGGTATAAAAAAATATGAACATTATAATACTAAAGGGTGCTGGATAGATCATGATTTCCTGTCCTCATGATTTCAGGGTGGCAGTGGAGGGATGTGTGGGAGGGAGTGTGGGTGGGAGGTAAAGAGGACAAGATCTTTCATTTACAGCAATGAGGTCCTCTGTCCACTGTGTATTCTCATTCATTTATTTCTCCTTTATTTTGTTCAGGAAAATAAAAGACCCTGAAAATTAGGCTGAACCCGACTTGCTATGCGGCAGGAGATCAGCACAGCCAGAAAAAAATATGTTTGGATGTGAAATAATTGTGAGACTGTACTGGTGTCCCTGTGCTGCAAGACTTCTGAGATTGGGCTTCTGAGACCCACCCCCATGGGTCTTCTCTAAGTTCCATATTCTCCATTGATCCAGGTATTGGTTTTTCAGTCTGAAAACACTCAACGTGTATTTATTTCGCTTATCTTCCAGCTCTGTGCACTGTGCGGGAAACAAAGAAAAGAACAAAACAAAAAACAACACGAACTGTCCAGCTGTGTGCCTTTCCACAAGCGGGAGATACAATCTCCATGATTTCAATAACACCAATTAGGAGAGCGCTGAGGATTGATTTATAAATGGCCTGAACTCGAGATCTGAGGGGACATTGTTGTAGGAAATACGACCTCTAGGGCTCCGCAGACGATGGCCGCGTTTGAAAGGAGAGGGGCGGCGCGTGGAGAGGCGTCCCGACCCAACCCGGGGAATCAATAAAGGGGCTTAATTACGAGATACAACTACAGACAACGGCAAGGCCATGTCACAGATGGATGGAGTTTCCAAGCTGAAAGCCTTTCGCCTTCAGCAGGAAGGTCAACCTCCCGTCCCTCAAGAGGGGGAGGCCCACGTCAAACTGCATTCTTCCTGAAAGGGAATAGGACAGAGAGACTTTGTCGCGTATCTCCTCTGTGCATCTGCAGATGTATATGAGAGATGAGCTACCCTCATTGCTCCTGTTTACAGTGCAGACTCAATGGATTTTGATAAGGCCTATCTTGTTTACTGAACCACTAACTGTGTACTGCATCTTTTTTGCATGTTTGTGATTTGATTACTGTTTGCTTTTTGATGGTTAATGTCCTGTGAGAAGAGTAATCTCACAGTGTAAGTTTTTTTTAACTCTGTTGAATCAGTTTTAAGTTTTCTGCAGCAATATATATTTACATATACACTGTATGTCCTATGGAGGGATGAGTAGATTGTCTGAACAGATATTTGCTGAGAATTCATTTTTGGTGCAATGTATAAACTGCAGTTACCATTAAAAGTACTGCATTTCTACTTAGATGTTCTCATTCATACTCTACACAGAAATTATCTATGTGATTAAAATGTAATAAACAGTTTATAGCACAACATAACTTAACATGCACCAGGGGAAGACAACCCTAGTCCTGCAGTACCACAGATATTTCTGGTTTTCAGCTACCCTTAAAGACATAATCATATTAATTATTATAACTTAATGAATGCAGGGGGTAATGTGCAGGAGTCAAAGGCAGAGTTTTTCCACTCAGGCTATAACTGCTGAAACTGTAATCAAGAGCTGAGGTTGAACAAAATACAGCAATATATCCTGTGCTGCAGGAGAAGGGCTGCCTACCCCAGACATACACCATTAAATTACAAAGCTCCACTCTTGTGCCTTATTTGAAATGTTTTGAGTTTCATGATTCTAGTCAGAAACTCACTCACAGATCCAGTCCTTACGTAAATGTGAATTGGAAAAGAGGAACACATCTTGTGAAATGAAATTATGAAATGTGAATTACTGAGGGGTTTTTTTTTCCCACCTTCAAGTGAGCTACTGTATATGAAAAACTCTTCATCCAATTTTCATAACCTCACCCTATAATGGTGTCTGAAATTGAGTTTCTTATGGGTCGTTAGATTGGTGATTTAAGAATGCAATCTGTGGTGTGTTAATAACTCCACATGCTGTAGATCTGAAAGTTGAGCTGTTTAAAGGGTATACCACATAAAGAATGGCAGCTTTTTATATGTATAGTGGGAAACATGCTTTCTTTTTCTGTGTGTAATCTAAAAGGACACAAAAATACACGTGTTTAAATTGTAACTGATTTTGAAACACACGTAGCTAAAATAGCTATTTTGAGATCTTGACATACATAATTGTACCTTTGAGTCGTCCATTTCGACTCTTGTATTTACCCTGAAATTTTCAAGGTCTCACCAGTAAAATCTGCACACTCAAACAAATTGAGGCCCTCTTTAGAATCTCTTTGAGGGTAAGTATTGTTCAAGGCAATTGTTAAAGAATCGTTAATGACAGTGGAAGTTCAAATTATAAAATTATGCTAATTGTGTTTGGAGGGGCATACTCTACACCAAAGATGCAAGCGGAGGTTCCCGAAGCATAACCATCCAAATGAGGGTTAAAATGATTCCAATATTAATTATGTGCCATCAATACGGAGCTTTTCAACCAGAGAACTGCATTTTTATAACAGAATCTCTTCCACATTTCCCCATATTGCTTGACGATTTCATTTAAAAAATCACCCCACTCCTGTCTATTAAATGGTGCATATCTGAAATAAATAAGACTGCTTTCTGCAGGGACTTTTGTAATGATCTCTTTTAAATTTTCTATTCCTCCGAGGGGAAAAAAAAGGCAAAATGTTATTGATTTGCATGCCGATCGAACTGGGCACATAATTTCCACCTCATCTTTCAAGAACAAAGAGAGATGTCAAATGAGTTGAAGATTGCAGCTGCGAAATCAAGGGTAACAATAGGGCCTGATGGCCACTGAAGACACGGCAATAAGACTTCCCAGAAAGGTGTTTTTACACAGCCCCGACCTCACTTTACACTTCAGACGCCACATGGTCTGCACTCTTATTCATGTTGTAAACGCAGTTTAATGGATCCAGGAAGCCCAAAGCCTGCATGTATGTCAGTGAGGTGCTCTTTGAAGAGTGAGAAGGAAAGCTAACGATTACATGCTGAGGGAGGGATGTTGTTCTTTTCATTTCTGGTTGCTAGGTTCTTTTCTGGTTCTTTTATATGCTGTTGTTTTTTTTTGGGGGGGGGTTGTGTGTTTGGGTGAGATTGATGGTTTGATTCAACATGAATCACCTTTGTTTGATCTTATATGGAATAAAGGGTTATTATTATTTCACAAGCTTCTCTTTCTTTGTCTCTCTCTCTCTCTCTCTCTCTCTCTCTCTCTCTCTCTCTCTCTCTCTCTCTCTCTCTCTCTCTCATACACACACGTTCACCAGTGAGTAGCTCAAAAGTCTAATTTGAATCCTTTTCAGGTATTCTTGTCTTAACATATTTTTTGTCAGTCTATGCCTTATCAGTGTGCCTCAAGGAATAAAATGAACATGGTTTTACCAGCGAATCCTATATCCTGATGGCAGTTTTACTCTGTCAAGGCAGATTGCCAATCTTTGGTTATAGCCCGTATCATTATATTCAGGTAACATGTTCACTGGAATTCATATGTATTGTAGATATTAGTTCATTGCATTAAAATGGATCTGATATAAGGAATTTAGTGTACGTATTTAACACAGAAGTAGTGTATCACAGGCGTCAACTACAGGGCAATTCATAACAGCTCAATGTATAACCATGATGTGAAAATGAAATGGTGCAATGACATGTAACAAATCATCATGAACTATACACTGATTCACTTTCAGTGTATTGCCAGGAATGTACTCATGAGGAAATATCGCCGTGGTAACCCAGATGCTGGCAGTGAACTCTGGATGCCTGTAGAATTGTAACGGTCGGTATCTACATATGGTGGCTTGTGGTGTTTAAATGAAAGCAAGGTGCAGTGTGGGGATCCTCACAGCTCACTCTGGCGAGTTTGCGTCCACGCCTCTGTATTTTTGTGTACTGTGGTGAGGCTAAGGGTGCTGAGTTTCAGTACTGCCAGGTCCAATAACAAAATCCAGCAGCACAAAGATAAATGGGGAACAAAAGGACTTTTACTGCAGAGAACATAGACAGAGGGCGGGGGAGTGGTGGGGTGGCTTCACAATACGCTTCCTGTTGTCAAAAACCATAATCCAATTTCATAAATCCAGGAAAATTCCTCCAACAGGCAGTATGGCACATGGAGTGGGTCTGAGGCGAGTAATCGCCAGATCATGGACAGAAATCACTTCTGCCCCTTTGCAAGCTCCTCCTGCTCACACTGTCGTGTTTCTCTTGCAGTACTTTGTCCTGTTTTAAGCATGTGATTCTTACTTATATCCCAAGCTGTTCGGGAGGTTATTGAGGCAGACGTTCGAGCAATTAAAGACGGATCTCCTGATAAAGCGTAGCATCCCTTGATGAAAACGCCCCTCACCTCCTTAATGTGTATAAATTGTCCTGTATGACAGATTGGTTAGGTGACAAATTTCCCTGAACCTTTCTCCCTATGCTGCCATCATGAAGTTGCCAATAAAGTCTAGCTCCTTATTCTTACATTGTCGGCCGGTGAAAGCGATGGAGAGGTAATTGAATTATCGGGGATCCAGGTGGGGAACGGGATGTCTGATTTGTGTGGAGAATATTTGGGGAAAGGGGTACCAATATTGGAAATGAGTGTCAAGGGGGTCTTCTTTTAGTTATAGTCATGAGTCAGGTCTAAAATTGGGCTCAGTGGTTCGTATGGATTAGTTTAGCAGGGTGCCGCCCTGTGGATGAAAACTGTGAAGGTTTATCTGCCCAGATTCCCTGCTTATGTGCTTTTACCTACCCGCCTGTATGCTGTTTGGGGGTAGAATTTCCAAGTACAGAAAAGGGAACAGGATTCTTTACATGGGCTGGTTAGGGTTCGTCCCAACCCTGCAGTTTTAGCCCAGTTCTCTCCCATACACTCAGATGATCAAACTCCAGTTTCTGTCCAGTTTTTTTGCAGATTTATTTAAATTAAACAGCAAATTAACACAGTCATGACCAGGCTATTATGTTACAAATTGTATGTTCTTTTGATTGGAGATGTATTGTGATTATACTTTTGATTATTTTTTTGACATCTGTCCACACATAACAAACTTACACAACCTTTCTCTCATTCACACTGTGTTGAAAGGCGATTGGGTGTAGTATTGTGTCAAGGGCTTGAAAGTGAAGAATCAGAACCAAACAATGAATTGTTTTTGTCATCAGACGGAGCAAGCGGTTTGCCATGGCAACAGAAATGCTTGTTTCAGGTGCATTTACCTTTGCTCCTATCTTTTTTTTTTCAGTGGGACCAGGCCATGTATTGCATAAACTCCAATTTAATTGACTTAAGGGTCACCAGAAAGTACATCAGCGTGCAGTTAAGAACAAAGCTGCCAATATGATTGACTTATACTTGCATTATCCCATTCAAGTAACATAAATTTAAACACTAGTCTACAACAGCTAACTAATGTGTCTATTCAGCATTTATCAATTGTGCACATGTTATGTAAGAAATACATTAACAAAATAGTTTATGATTTATGCTTCAGATGGAGGTGGGTGTTTGAGGAGACTTTCTTTGTTTGGTCATGGATGGAGTTTGTGAAGTAAACTATGATTGGAACTATTTTTGGGAAGAAAAAAAGTCTTTGACTTGCATCGAACTGTGATTAAAATTAAGGACAAATATTGATTGAATGCTGTGACTGATTGAGGCCACCGTCCATGTTTTGGAAACTGTGAAATGGCAGACACAAATTTCAGAACCTGATTGGACAAAGGTGAAGTGCACACAGAGTCAGCAAACACACATCGCTCTTTTCACTCTCTCCTGGTCTTTGCCGCAGCTAACTGGAGCTTGCTGTTTATCTGCCAGTCGGGGGAATAACATGCGCTCGATAATCTTGTTTGCCCAGATATTTGGGAGGGGAGGGGAGGGGAGGGGGGAACGGTCCGTGGGCTATTTTGAAAGCCTCCACAGATAAACGTATCTGCTCTTTCCTCTGAGGCTTGGATCTGAGGAAACAATGGAAAAGAAGAAAGCTATCTGTGTTATTCTTTAAAATTATTTTTACAGTGGCGAGACAGTTGTGTTTGCCCTCGGAGTGAACCACGGGCCTTAAAGTCTCCCTCGGTAGGTGAATTACGTGTGATTACGGGTGGGTGAGTTTTAAAAAATGCTGTAAATAACATCCAGAGAAACACAAAGCCAAGGCGAACCATGGCCCCACAAACAAACTGGTGTAACAAAGGATCAAGGATGGGTGCACACATTTTCCAACATAATAACGTTTCTGTCCGATCTCAGCCCGGGAGCAAAGAAATGGCCATGTATAATAGGCAAGCTGGTTACCTCTCACTGTCTCCAGATGGCTCAGTCACCGTGGCAACGACCCTGCCACCCGACGACTTCCGAGGCAAGCCATACAAAGCCCCAGTAGCCCATTAGCTAAAATCTCCAGCGCTGATCAGTGAAAAATACTTTTATTTCATTATTATGCTTTTCAGAGGAATGAACTTTCTATAAAGAAGAGTTTAAGGGGAGAGAGAAAATGAGCAAAAAAGGATAACAAACATTTCTTGACTGTGGCAGTAATGGCTTCACTTATGTGACAGTTTGCCTTCATATACCACCACATTCACACAGTCCCACAGCTTTCCTGTACCTCCGCAGCCTTTTAAACAGATACCTAGAAGGCTTTGTACCCCAAACCAACCAAACAAAAACACAGACAATAACTTTTACCATTAAAGGTTATTCTTGTTGTCCTTGGGAACACAAAATAGCCCAATACAATCCCACCTTAAAGATAATCTCTTTTCTTTCTGATTTGACCAGAAGAAATAATCATAAAATTGAAGCAGTGATTGCTGATGTATTAGTTCACGGAACTAGTTGTAAAAGAAACACCTCATCATTTGCTCAGTAACTCTATAAGCTGCTGTGTCAGACTCCAGGATATGAGATACGGCTGAATCGCTTGCAGTTGAGCGCAGCAAACTTTACACAAAGATTCACATGTCTTCATCACATCACAATACCTGCAGTTTCTGCATTCAGCCTTTTGCCACTACAGCACAGACCTGTAACAGCCGGTTAGCCGGTTATGTCCAAAATATTACCTTTCAAAGAAAGGCAGAAATAATTCCAGCTTGCTGGAATTTGAATCAAAGAAATGTACTTGACACTCACCTTTATCAAACACATTTTTTGTAATCTTTATAGCTCTTATTCTTTGTCTGCTTCATTTTATGAATGTGATGTGTCTGTCAAGGATTAAATGTTTTTTTTTTTAATCAAGAGCGCTGTGCTGTGTTGTGAGAAATATTTGACTGATTAATTGACTGATTGGCTGGTTGATTGTTTTAAGTCCACCTGTTCTTTATTTTCCTTTTAGAACACCTGTTGGAGCAGCAGTGTGATGTTGCAGGTGTCTTTTTCCCACCCTTTAGGGAAACAAAACGTTGGCTTTTGGCACGCCATGATGACATCATTACCATATGCCATTTAGCCATGGAGGGTCCTAGCCTAACTGAATTACGGAGCATACATGATGGCTCGCACTGATGATGTCACTGAGGGTCACACGGGTGTTCTCAGCTGGTCTCCTGCATTGGCAAAGGGGAGGGGACATCAAGAAAGAATGAGCTTAGACTGTCCAACACTCCTGTCCTCTTGACTTAGGATTCAAATAATTACAAACGATTACTAGTTATTCCATAGCATACTTAGTTTGGTTTAGACTGAAATAAACTGTGAATATAAACAGACTTCTGTAACTTAAATTAAGGAACGAACAATTGTTATTTGCCACAGATAACCCTGTGGGCAAACACATCACTTGAAAAATACCTTGTAAATTTGTGGGAATGAGAATTATAACATAATTCATTAGCTGATAAATCTAAAGATAATAACACACACTATGTTCATTTGACTCACCCTGACCCTGAATCAAAATTACTTGGCCCCACCCCTTTTTTAGATGTTGATTTCTTTTTTTTTATGAAATTGTATCTTTTATTTTTAATTTCATAACATAGTAATTAAAAGCTGCCTCCATAAACACAGTTGATCTCTGGGTAATCAAGTGGCAAGCATCGCTGAGAGAATCTAAAATTAGGAGGAAAAACTAACACACTCATTACAGTAAACAATGGAATATTCCCCATTCTGATTCACACCCTGCAAATCATGGGGATAAAATTCACTTTTCCTTCATTAAAGACAATTTAGTTTGTGAATTTTGAACTGAAATAAATGAGGACTTATATATCACAGGCTATTGTAGGTTTTCATGAATTATGTGTCTCATTGAGACACAAATGAAATCTTGTTGCAACAATGCTTGCCATTTTAAATCTTGAGTCACATGATCTATCTCATGATTGTGGTCTGAAAATGTCTGGTTGAGTAAAAACTGAGAGATAACTGTCAAAGCCCATTTGTCATGCCCTCAGTGAGCTGCCATGGAAATCTAAGTACATTGTCCACAAATTAATAAATTGATTCATTTGAACTCTTAACTCCAAAGGACTGACTGTCTCCCATGGTTTCTTTCTCACAGAAAAATTCTTTTGTTTGGCTGTGATTGCTGCTAACCCGAGGGCAGTAATTTGGATTTGCTGGGGGCTATGTTGGTCTGTTGGTCTAGACAATTCTCAAAGGTGAGAATGTGTGTGTGTGTGCGTGTGTGCGTGTGTGTGTGTGTGTTTTGGGTTCTCCCCCCTCATCCTGCAAAGAAGGCCCCACAGCACTCTATCAGTGAAAGCAAAAAAATAATGCCCCCCCCCAACCCACTCCAACCCCTCTCCCTAATGATAGCCATGTGCACTGATATGGCCGCCCACACTGTGTCAGAGAGGAAGTGAAACAGTCCCTGTAGGGGCCTTTGGCTGTGAGTACCATATGTATGGGGCTGTTTGATATTCATTTACAAACAGCCCCCCCACCAAAAAAAAAAAAACTACCTACAACCTGTCACCTTTAGTGATGTCCCCCCTTCTCCCCCACCCCACCACCTCCTCACCCACCATTTTGTTTTTAGCATGAAATGCCCTCATGGTCAGGTAGTCCTGGAGAAAGGTCAATGGCTTCATGTACGCAGCAGCTGAGCAGGATTGCTATAAATACAACCAGGTGTACAGTACTGTTACGGCCGACCACAACTGGCACCACCGAACATACAAAAGTCCCAACAGGTCAACACAAAGCTCGAAGTTTATTTAAGAAAAATGGAGAAAACAATGTAGCAGGTTCAATACAGACATACAAATGAAAATATACATACAAACTGAACGAAAATAAAACCGTTACCCTGGCAGGGAGGTAAAGGGGTTCCTCGCACCTACCCACGGTGCGACCCCAGGGCTGAGGACGGCAGGAGCACCCCACTGTTCCTGATGGGCAACTGCGTGTTCTAAGAACGACAGGTCCCACTCCCCACCGTAACAAAACACTGCTACAAAAGAAATAGACTAACGAAAACAACAGGAACTTAATTAATGTAAAGTAATTTTAACAATAAGGGAAAACACAAGAGCCGATTGTGGCAGCGTCCGTCCCGTGAGAGAGTCTCAGCCTTTTTACCGCCAGTCTTTTAAAACAAAGACTCCTCCCACCGGATCACCTGCAGAACAGGCAAAGGGAACAAAGAAAACACGGAGTGGAGTGCATAACACCCCCACCCTAAAACAATGAATAAATCGAAATGAACACTGTGTCCATTGTTCGCTTGTATATAACATTTATACGTAAGTTTATTTTTACATATCGCTAACAGGCAATTTAACAGAAACAACCCACAAATGTTTTATTCACCCAGTGGACATCTTGAAAGATTATCTACACAGGACAAGGAAATAAGGCCTCGATTTTATTCATTGATACACTCGTGAAAGCGCATCAGCTATCACGTTATCCTTGCCACGAATGTGTTTTACAGTTATATCAAAAGCCTGTAAAATCAAACTCCACCGCATAAGTCTCTGGTTATTGTTTTTCATGCGGTGGAGGAAAACAAGTGGATTGTGATCCGTAAAAACCACCAAAGAATGAGACGATGAACCTAGGTATACCTCAAAATGCTGCAGTGCAAGTATTAGAGCCAGGGTTTCCTTCTCAATTGTTGAGTAGACTCTCTGGTGGCGGTTAAATTTCCTAGAGAAATAGCAAACCGGATGATCGACACCAAGAGAGTCTTCCTGAAGTAGGACAGCACCCGCGCCAAAATCACTCGCGTCTACAGCCAATTTAAAAGGAAGTTCAAAATTAGGAGCGGTGAGAACCGGCGTACTGACCAGAAGGGCCTTCACACGCTCAAACGCCAACTGACAAGTGTCAGTCCACTCAAAACGAACTTTAGGGCTCAGAAGATCAGTCAAGGGGGACGTAACCGCTGAAAAGTTTCTAAAAAAGCTGCGGTAATATCCCACCATACCCAGGAAACGGCGCAACTCACGACGAGTTGCAGGAGCAGGGAACTGTACAATCGCCTCCACCTTGGAACTCACAGGACGCACCTGTCCCCGCCCAACCACCTTTCCTAAGTAGGTCACAGTCGCTTGACCGAACTCGCACTTTGCAAGATTTAACGTGAGATTAGCCTTCGACAAACGCTTGAATAATTCTTTTATTTGGGTAATGTGTTCAGGCCAGGAGGCGCTTACCACAATCAAATCATCGAGATACGCCTCACAACCTGATAATCCTGAAATTACACAGTTAACCAAACGTTGAAAAGTAGCCTGAGCATTTTTCAAACCGAAAGCCATCACAGAATATTGGAGGAAGGCATCCGGAGTAACAAAAGCCGAAATTTCTTTTGCCCGAGCAGACAAGGGGACCTGCCAATACCCCTTCAGTAAGTCAAACTTACTGACATACTTAGCAGAGCCCACCCTATCCACACAATCATCCATGCGGGGCATTGGAAAACAATCCGGTTTAGTGACTGCGTTCACCCTCCTATAGTCCGTACAAAATCGGAACGTGCCATCAGGCTTACTCACCAACAGACAAGGAGAACTCCAAGCACTAAAGCTTGGCTCCGCAATGTTATGCTGCAACATATAGGCAACCTCTGTCTGCAACTGCGAGCGTTTCTCTGGATTCACCCTGTAGGCGTGTTGTTTAATTGGCGGCGAGTTACCAACATCAATATCATGCTGGATCAAATGTGTACGACTAGGTACATCAAGAAATAAAGAGGATACGACTGAACTAGAGCAATGATATCTAAACGTTCATTTACAGGTAAATGCCCAAGATATGACTCAAGATCGTCCAAAATCTGCGAGTTATGCAACCTGCCCTCTACCACATCCGTAGTCGGTACCGTCACTCCGTCCTCGTCCGGCTCAGAGATGGAGGCAAGTGTAGCAGCATTAACAGAAACGGCCGAGGTCAGCACCGAAGAGGGATTGACAGCTGTCATGGCTTCAGCACTGGACAGCTCCCCAGTTTTAGGTTCACGGTCAGGGGCGGCAGGTGTAACTTTGCCGCTGGACAGTGGATCAGGCTTTCCAACCCGCTCAGAACTCAAATTAGGTGCCCGCTCACAATATGCTTTCAGCATGTTTACGTGACACAATCTAGGTTTTCGCCTCCTGTCAGGGGTAGCAATTACATAATCAACCTCACCAACTTTTCGCTCGACCCGATAAGGGCCACTGTAACGTGCTTGTAATGCAGAACCGACCACAGGTAGCAAAACCATGACTTGATCACCCGGCCCGAATGTTCGACACTTAGCCTGACAGTCAAAACGAGTTTTCATTTTCTTCTGGGATACTTGCAAATTTAACTTCGCCAACTCGCACGCTCGGTGCAACTTCTGACGAAAATGGGAAACATAGTCAAGGATATTGTTGGGAGCAGGCTCAGTCAGCCAACTATCTTTCAGTAGTTTCAGGGGACCGCGAACCGTGTGCCCAAACACCAAATCAGAGGGGCTAAAACCCAAGGACTCTTGGACTACTTCCCTAACTGCAAACAAGACCAGAGGAACACCATCATCCCAATCTCTTTCAAACTCCAAACAATACGTTCGTAGCATCGATTTCAGAGTTTGATGAAACCTTTCCAGCGCACCCTGACTTTCAGGATGGTAAGCGCTGGAGGTACAATGTTTAACAGCGAGCTGTCGAAGAGCTTGTGCAAACAGTTGCGACATAAAATTCGAACCTTGATCCGTTTGGACCACCTTAGGAAGTCCGAACAACGAGAAAAAACTTTAGCAAAGCTTTCACAACAACCTGAGCTGTTATTCTTCGTAAAGGGATGGCCTCGGGAAATCGAGTGGAGGCACACATGATTGTTAATAAAAACTGATTGCCAAACTTTGTGCGAGGTAAAGGACCAACGCAATCAACAATCACCCTCTCAAACGGCTCTCCGATGGCTGGAATTGGCTGCAAGGGTGCTGGGAGAACAATTTGATTAGGTTTGCCTGCAAGCTGACAGATATGACAACTTCTACAATATCTTCGGACATCTCCTTTTAGACCAGGCCAGTAAAAATGACGTAAAATACGATCATATGTCTTTCTCACTCCCAAGTGGCCAGCAAAATGATTATCGTGAGCCAAACTCAAAATCTCATCGCGGTAAGATGAAGGGACCACAATCTGCCGAAGCACCCGCCAGTCATCCTCAGCAGAGGCTTGCGGTGGCCTCCACTTCCGCATGAGCACATCACCGCTAACAAAGTATCCACGAGACACATTTTCTATATCGGTTTCCGAAACCGCATCATCAAAGAGTGAAGACAAACTTAAATCTTTCCTCTGTTCCAATTTGAGATCCTCATGAGTCAAAGACATTCTACCAGGCCTACAAACAAAATCACCCTCCCCCACAACAGCAGCGGTGGAACCGGGAGTGGATGGAGGGGACGGTTCGGCCCTATCAACAGTAGCCAGAAACGTGTCACCAAGATCAAAATCACCGCCTAAATCCGCAATAGGACTTTCATTCATCTGTTTCTTATGCATCGCACGAGTGACAGCACACGCAGGGAATACATCAGGATATTTCTGTGCCAAGTCATCAGGGTTAGGGACAAGAGGAACGTGGGTCACCTCAGGGTTTTCCAGCACCTTCCCACCAGCCAAATCGTTTCCAAGAATAAATGAAACGCCTTTTACAGGAAGACATGGACGTACCCCTACAGCAACCCGTCCTTTCACCAAGTTAGAGGTGAGCATAATCTCATGTAAAGGCACAGTAATGAAACCCATTTCAATCCCCTGTACAAGAACACTGGAGCCAGTGGAGGTTTCTTCAGACAAAGGAAGAACTCCCTCTAAAATAAATGACTGCGCAGCGCCCGTGTCACGCAACACTTTAACAGCACGTTTCAGATGCGGCTCTCCAAGTAAAGACACAAAACCATTCGTAATGAACGGTGTATAATCCTGCAAGACGTTAGCTTCAGGATCCTTCATAGGTGACACAACACTAAGTCCTGACACAAACCGAGAGGACGTTTTCACCAGGGCCACAGGTTTAGGAGACTGTTGATTCTTTTTCTTGAGAGCAAAACAGTCAGCAAGAACATGGCCACGCTTTTTACAATAAAAACACACTAGCTGTGACTCTTTTACACGAACGTCACCAGGCTTACGCTCGCCCAAAGGAAGAGACCTAGGAACTTGTGTGTCTTTAGAATGCTCTCTACGGGAAATCTCACGAGCAATGTTCTTCTCCTTTTCAAGGGCAACGAAAACACTCTTGTGTGTTAAAACAAATTCGTCAGCCATCACAGCAGCTTCAGCAACATTGGTGACTTTACGTTCGTTTAGATGCGTGGCAACTTTCTCAGGAAGAGAGTTCTTAAATTCCTCTAACACCACTAAATCACGGAGTTGGCGAACGTTGATATACGCAAAGACGCACACCAACGATCAAACAAAGTCTCCTTCTCTCTGGCAAACTCTACGTATGAGAGACCATCAGCTTTGCGATGGCAACGGAATTTCTGCCGGTAGGCTTCAGGTACCAACTCATAAGCCCTCAACACCGCAGCTCTCACCTGTTCGTAGTCAAGAGACTGCTCAGTTGAAAGAGAGGAGTATGCCTCCTGAGCTTTACCAGTCAGCACACACTGCAGCAACAGAGTCCACACCTCTTTGGGCCACTTTAGCGTATTGGCCACTCGTTCAAACAGTGTGAAGAATTTATCAACCTCCTGTTCTCTAAAAGGAGGGACCATTCGCAAACTACGGCTGATGTCAAAATCAAACGAAGAAACACCACCAGCTTTACGGGCATCCAATTCCATCTGTTTAAGCCGACACGCATTTTCGTATTCAAGCTGCTTTAAGTCTAGCTCGTGTTTCTCTCTTTCTCGTGCCCTCTCTCGCTCCAATTCAAGCTCTTTCAGCCTTAGTTCAAGACGCCTCAGCTCCATCTCATGTATACGGGTAGGACTACCACCCTCCTCAGACACAGACCGGGTTTTAACAGCGGCTTCCCCAAACAACCCATGACTACTCAATGCCGCACTAACCGTAGCTAAAATGTCTTTCTTCGAGACATCACTGCTGATCTCGATCTCATAATGGGCAGCAACTCTCAACAAGTCTTCCTTGTTGAGGCGATTCAGTACAGCCAGCCTAGGGTTAGCCACAAACTCACCCAAATCAAACATGATTGCAACAACACACGAGGCAATAGAGGCAATCTCTAATACAATAGCGAGAGACAACAAGGACGCACAAAACCAAAACCACACAAGCAATCACAAAGCGACCTGCATTGGGACAAAGTGCTACTATTAATACCAGTAACACCTACACCAGCAATCCAACCAGTAAAGCAACAGCTTATCCGCGTTACTACCATCAATAAGCAAGAATCAAGATAGCAAATAACTCAAGGCTATCGCACATACAAAACTTCAAAATGATCCTCTCCCGGACGAGCCCCCAATTATATGTTACGGCCGACCACAACTGGCACCACCGAACATACAAAAGTCCCAACAGGTCAACACAAAGCTCGAAGTTTATTTAAGAAAAATGGAGAAAACAATGTAGCAGGTTCAATACAGACATACAAATGAAAATATACATACAAACTGAACGAAAATAAAACCGTTACCCTGGCAGGGAGGTAAAGGGGTTCCTCGCACCTACCCACGGTGCGACCCCAGGGCTGAGGACGGCAGGAGCACCCCACTGTTCCTGATGGGCAACTGCGTGTTCTAAGAACGACAGGTCCCACTCCCCACCGTAACAAAACACTGCTACAAAAGAAATAGACTAACGAAAACAACAGGAACTTAATTAATGTAAAGTAATTTTAACAATAAGGGAAAACACAAGAGCCGATTGTGGCAGCGTCCGTCCCGTGAGAGAGTCTCAGCCTTTTTACCGCCAGTCTTTTAAAACAAAGACTCCTCCCACCGGATCACCTGCAGAACAGGCAAAGGGAACAAAGAAAACACGGAGTGGAGTGCATAACAAGTACACAGTATAATACAAAGATGGGCATCCTTGTGACCCCCTGTATTGGATGGATTGATAGATAAGCATGTAAATACAGAGATGTTAAAATGGTAATTAAATAGTCTTAACAAGCCTGTTAGGCTGTGGATTGAAGTAGCCTGGAGTTTAACGAGGCACCTTTTCATCCTGATATTTGGTTATGCAAATCTCAAAGGGCATTAATGTTGCATTAATCCTTTTGTAATTTTCTGAATAATTCATATTGCTGTGTTTTATACCTTGGCACAGAACTCTGCATTTTTTCCAAAGTTGCATTACTTAACCCTGGACTTCAAAACAAAAAAAAAAAAAGCTTTGCATTTTGTGGATGACATACAGACTGAAAGCGGCTTGAACAGCCGAGCGAACAGGTTTACAGCCTTAGGTCAGAGAACCATCAAGAACCTGATTGCACGTTGTGAGCTCATTCATCTGCTTTGCTATATAACAAACAGTCTTTCCCGGTGGCCTTTTCCAGCAGGTAAACAGAGTTGTGGTACAGCATGGCTGCTCAGGTCTGGGTCTAGAGGGCAGTACCTACAAGGGTTTCTGAACCCTGGCCCTGGAGGCTCACTCAACCCTGGCCCTGGAGGCCCATACAACCCTGGTCCTGCAGCTACGCAACCCTGGTCCTGCAGCTACGCAACCCTGGCCCTGGAGGGCCACTGTGTCTGTAGGGCTACTCAACCCTGGCCCTGCAGGCCCACTCAACCCTGGACCTGCAGCTACTCAACCCTGGCCCTGGAGGCCCACTCAACCCTGGTCCTGGAGGCCCACTCAACCCTGGTCCTGCAGCTACTCAACCCTGGTCCTGCAGCTACTCAACCCTGGCCCTGGAGGGCCACTGTGTCTGTAGGGCTACTCAACCCTGGCCCTGGAGCTTCTCAATCCTGGTCCTGCAGCTACTCAACCCTGATCCTGGAGCTACTCAACTCTGGTTTTAGAGGACCATCATGTCTGCAGGGCTACTCGACCCTGACCCTGGAGGGCCACTGTGTCTGTATTCATTTCAAAAACTGAAATGTGATGAAGCAGTGAAAGTAACTTCAAAGTAAACTTATTTATGCTT
The DNA here is from genome assembly GCA_022829145.1 of Albula goreensis. Lineage (NCBI taxonomy): Eukaryota > Metazoa > Chordata > Actinopteri > Albuliformes > Albulidae > Albula > Albula goreensis. The sequence goes on along the minus strand of CM040753.1, from coordinate 5,641,467 downwards.
TTTTATCATACAACCCCTAAATTAATTTTACAGCATAAAAGCTATTTTCTATACTTGGTAGATAACTTATGGACATCTTGCTTTGTATTTGTGTGTTTTCATCGAAGGCACTTTATGATTTTGAGATATGTGATAACTCCAGTCAGAGGTGTTTGTTTTGTTTGTTTTTTATTGTTGGGAATTATTAAAGGATTTTCATGTTCCTGTGCCATGTCAGGCATTTCGCCCTTATGCATATGAGACGACATGCATTTGCATTTTTGCACGCTGTATGATGTTGGTAGTTATTATGCAAACATTTTCTTTTCCATTCCATTCCAATAACCAAGATAGCAAAAAGTCAGAGAATTATTTTCCATGCTCTTTCTCTTTTGTCCTTCATTCTCACTATCAGGCTCAACTCAGGGACTGAAGGGTTCAAACAGGCTTTATGATCTCGAACAGCAGATATCCAGAAATTACTTTATGGAAAAAAAGGAAAATATATGAACACCCCTCTCTTTTCACTTGCTCAATCTCTTCTCTTACACTTGCTTCATAACAACAAAGAAAAATAAATGAGAGAGAGATGTTTTTAAGCACATTAGACGCATCCACATAGACGTGTGCCGTGTGGACAAACGGAGGTTGGTCTGCCAGCTGAATGTGTTTTTACCAGCAGCCCCTTCGCTTACATGCTGTGTTTCAATTAATCTGCAGGCCACAAGGCCTGACCCAGCAGTATTCATGGCCAGATGCAGGGAAGGACGTTGACCTGATTCATTCTCCTCTCATTTATATGATAATTAACGCTCTGCTCTTTTATACTGTTAATTGAACCCCACCCCCCTCATCCTGCTCCCCTGGTTTGGACAGACCCCACACCTGGGAAATACCTTTGACTTGTGGAAGACTGCTGTAAGGTTTAAGAGGAGGAGGTGAGGCTTTGGAAGTGAATGAAGGACATCCACAAGATATATTGCAGAAATGTAATTAAATATATACAGCTTCATGATAAGGGTTAAGTATGCAGAAAACCAAGCTGGTGAATTGGATCTGGTGGGACAGTAAAGAGTCTTCCACTCTCTTCTGTCTGAACCTGGATGAAAACCAGTCACATGTGGATTGATGGGAACACTGTGTTGCAGGATGCTATGTCAAAAGCCGAATCAACGTTGCACAAATCTCCACCCATTTTACCATGAGGTGCTGCTGCGTTACCATGGCATCCTGGACAAGTTCCAGTTTAATCACTGGCAATTTTAATTGAACAAATAAATCCCTCTATCACTTCTTCCGGTGACTTTATATTGCCCATGTGGGGACTGCATATTGTGACATTTTAGGGTCTTTTCATTATGCCAGACTTTGAGATCCTCAAGGAAGGTGAAAGGTGTTGCCTGTAGAGAGACAATTTACTCATCTAAGAGTCATTTAACGGACTACTAATTCGACTAAAGATGAACAGTTGAATTCTTCAGTCCGCCAAGTTAATATTTTATATTATAAAAATGGCTTATCACTGAAAATGTATATGCATGTGAAAAAGTAAAAACAAAAAAAATGGACATTTTCTATTACATTTAATTTTTTTAAATTCAGTGAGCAGAAACTTGTACCACAGGATTGTATACATTTACGTTTTTGTATTTTAACGATAGTGCTCATATTTTTTATTTGACACATTCATGCCCTGCTGTATTTAACTGGTTAATCACAGGTCCTGCAGTAAGTCCTCCTGGCCAGCAGGAGGTGCTCCTGAATATTTCCATAGTCTTAACTGTTGTCTGAGGTTCTGAGCATTGCCAACATAAAATCGTCTTTCATCTCCCTTAATCTTTGTCTCTATATTTTTTTTCATTCTAAGTGCACCAGAGGGCATTCTCAAGTTGAAAACAATCATTTTCTCCACAACAAGAAATAAAAAAAAAACAATGATGTACTTAATTGGTTTGACTAACAAATATGTACCAATACCACTATTATCCTGTCTGTTAATCTAAAGAAATAGCAAAGCACAAAAGAAAAAATGGCTCTTACTAACCTCTTGTTGTTTGTTAGTAACAGCATTGTGTTACGTGTGTTACTTTATAATCGATGGATTCAATGTTGTTGCACCTGCAGCTGAACTGATGCCCTTCCTGCAAGTTGGTTTGAATAAAAAACATTTTTTTAAAAAGAAACAATGTTTGAAAGTTCCTGCATAATGGAAGTATAGGCCTGCCATTGGGCTCGGGCTGGGACCTGGGTTTAAATCCCAGGTGATGTCTAAAAGAGAACACCAGTCCACAAAGGAACATCTGAAGAACTCCGCTGTTTTTGGTGAACATTGACGGTTGCCATGGGACACGTAACAAAAATAGCATTGGGACGGGACGCCGGGGTGAACCTAGCAGTCGGCAGGCTGAGAGGGTGGACCTAGCAGGGCGTTAATGTATCGCTAGGGGGACACTCGGACTCATTCGCCTCAATTAACAACAAGTGACAGCGAACATTTGTACCAAGCTGTTCCCCCCTCTGTGACATGCCAAAAATCTTTAAACCAGCTGCTGAGCCAGGCCCTGCCCGACGGCGACCCGTCGATACGGCCGAGAGGATTCACTTACTCACTCCTCAACGTTTTCCTTAGTGTCTTCCTCCTCTAATCTCCTTGTACTTCAATGCAAACGCGAGGCACAAAACATAGCCTCTTGGAAAGCGTTCTGAGTTGGCTGAGAGTATCAGAGCCTCAGCACATTGAGCTCTTGGATCAAGCAAAGAGGGACATGCCGCCAGGGGACACAGGTAGCAGTTTGTTAAAATAATAATGCGCTCGTGCTCCTGTGTTCCAGCTCCCCTGTCAGGCTGAGTTTCTCTCTCATGCACTGCTGCTCTGTCTCTCCTGCCCATACCATCGTAGCTCATTGGACTGCACGCTTATTTTAGCTCCCCTCGTGTACTCTGGATATACTGTGAGACAGAGCTGATGTCACCCTCTCTCACTGCTCCACACTGTCCTGTCTGAGTGAGATTACTGCACATCTCTGCCATGCTATTTTCCACAGCATGCTACTGTCTGTGTGATTTTTGGTGGGTTACAGTGGCCCTGCTCTGTCTGATCACAGATATCCATATGGACCAGTCACCACGTGGGCCTGCAGTGATAAACGTATATACCGTCTTTACCCTTCTGGTTATGTCTCGGGAAAAAAAACAAACAAAAAAAAACAAGTAGATTATGAACAAACTCAATATAGATTTGTCTCTTGTGGATTTTTTGAAAGACAAACTGCATGGTATTAACAGGTTTACTGGATGGGAGCCTTAGTGTGTGAACACTACAGAATGAGCTGAGTGAACTCCACTGTCTGGGGGAATGCCTCTCTTTTCCTGTTTGCTGCCGTGTCGCCGAGTGGCATGGCCAGACAGGAAGACCTGCACCAGTCTGCTTCCTTATTCGATTGCCTGCAGACACTCCTGTTATCCTGAACTCTTGTACGGCTCTGAGCTGTGTCCCGTACTGCTCTCCTGTCCACAGCAGGGGTAGTCCCACCATGCCCCAGATAGTGAAGGTTTTTCTGGTTTTGGTTATGACTGAGCTCTTGATTCAAATTTGGGCTGCATTTATAAAGTGCCTGAGCGTGAATATTCAGCGTCTGAGTGGCGAAACTCGTCCTCCAAATCCAGTACATGGTCACCTGCATTCAGGATTATGCAGGTAAACCGAAAGCCAGAAACATGAGTATGTCCATCTCAGCAAGAGTAACTTCCCCTGACTATGAACAGACCTTTCACTCTCCGTCTCCATCTTTCAGCATCTTTCTTTGTTCTGCTATATAAAAAAAAAAACTGAAACTGGTCTGACGCACACTGACAGAGTGTGTGTCTGTGTGTGAGTGAGTGAGTGTGTGTTGATGTGGGGAAAAGGATGGGGGAAAAAAAAAGTTGACAAGTTAATCCTTTTAATCTGGCAGGGCTCCTTGCTGGAAGGGCCTGAGCAGCTGAGCGGTCCGAGCTCTGGAGGTGTTTTCTCGCTTTGCGCCTCGCGCGCACAGTACCTGTGTAAAATCATATCAGCCTAGGCCTGACGCGCTCAGACAAAGCACTCACAGAAACACTAAACATGCAAGCCCGAGGCGTTCTCACAGTCCCACTCTGGGCGGAGGGCAAACGCTGACCAGAACACATGCCCATCAATATCACACGAGTCCAACACACCATTATACCCTATAGCCTTTTCCACAGGACGATGCCCGCAGCCCATTCAAACGTGGATATTCAGTGAATCAGTGCAGTTTGAGCACTGCTATTAGCTATGCCTCACTAGGGAGTTGAACCAGCAACCTCTCATGTGGAAGCTTTATTGTTTTGCCACTAAGACATGCACACAGTGCATCATAAGAAATTATATATAGGCACTTCACACTGCAATGGGGTAACTGTGACCTTTCAGTCCCAATGTTTCTGCATCATGAAGCTCTTATGTTTTTTTTGTAATGTGGACGCTGTAGTCGGTAAGTCAATGTAATAGCCTTTGGAGCACACCACATCCTGTTCCTCATATCCTGCAAACGGAGCTGCAAGGAAAGTGCTGACCAGGAGGTGTGAGGCAGGAGGGGTTCACCAGGTTAATGCGCATCATTCCCTCTAACCCCCCCCCCCCACCCCCACTAAACCGATGAGCTCTCGTCCGTCACGCGGCTGTCTCCATAGGAGACGGAACCCGGCGAACCACGCCATTCCTCGCTCGGGTTGCCTCATTAGAGGACCGTGCCTGTTGCATGGCAGGCGGGGGCCCTGATGAATATTTCATCGGCCGTATTATTTTGCCTCCCATCTCATCCCTCCTTCGCGAGACCCCGCTCCCCCCCCCCCCAGCCCCCAGCCCCCCCCCCCCCATCTCCCACCAGCTCGTAAAAGGTTCAGTTATGAATATAAAGGAGGTCAGCGCTGGCCTTAATGAGGACGAGAAACGAGCGTTGTGTTCCGGAGATTAATTAGCGGGGCGTTTCGGAGGACGACTCCCACCCCGACATGGCTCTGCACTCTAACCTTTTCACGGATTGACGGATTGGTCCAGCCCCTCTGTTCCCCCGTGTGGTCAGAGCACGTGGCAGCGGCTCCCCCCATATCAACCAGAAGTGGGAGAGGCTTTGTGTAACAGAGACAGAGGACTGGGATCTACCATTGTCAATAGTGGGGGGGGTTTGTAGGGTCATTAGCATTAGCCTTGTAAAATGTGATAATAAACAACCGTGTAACTTACAACAGCAAAGGCCATTCAGCTGGTATAGCTCCCATCCTGCCCTACACATCCCAGGCTAGCAACTCTTGTTAATCCCATTATTAAGAGCTGATAGTTTGCCAGAACAGCTTCTTCTCGTTTTCTTTTACACACAATGCATACCACAAACCAGACTGTATATTACACAACACAGGATCACACAATACAGGATCACCTCTCCGTGACCTCATCCATATGCATGTGCATACACAGTCTGTAATCTGTGCCCTCCAATGCATAAATACATGGACAATGAACTCTTATTTGCCACCTGTTCCACCAGATACTCATTTTGTTTTCTCTTACTGTCTTTTTAAATTATTGTCTTTAGTTATTAACACAGACATACTCACACTCATACACCAAATTCACACATTTACACACATGTACACACACACACAAATATGAATACAGATACTGTGTATACATTAATTTGTAAATGTATTCTCAGGTTAAATCCTTTAGAAGCAGATTCATGATTGCCGCTGTCTTTCAGTTTCCTCTCTGTCTGGCAGCTGCAGATTATTTTCCGCTGGCTCAGTATTCTCCAGTGTGTGAGTAAAACTCTCACACTTTTCTGATTAACCTACAATACCTGTTAGATCAGGGTCCTCATTTACAAAACTTTGCGTGCTTTCGTGCCTAAATAGATACATATGCCAAAACCTGGGAGTTTGCAATAAGCAAAAAAAAATTTGATTTATAAAACTTGCGTACGCAACACATACGCATGTCTTCTGTTATAAATCACAACTAATCCTACAATTGTGCGTGCGTGAACGCGTGCCACAACCACACCCTGAAATGCCCACATTTAAGGATATATGGTGCTCCGGAAGTCGAAATCAATTAAGTAAGATCTATAAATAATGTGTAGAACAGAGCAATACATTTTAAATGCAATAATGGCAGCGGACAGGGGAAACAAAGAAACTGCGTATGAAGCTGCGAGATCGAAGCTTTAGTCTCCTAAACAGAGATTAGATAAAATATCATTTCAGGTGGCCACAGCACCGGGGTAACAAATACAAAAACACCTTGCATGGCAGGAGTTACCGCAGCTGTCAATTTCTCAGGTACAGAGAGCCGCACACAGATCAAAATAAATAAAAGATGGCCCGACATCAAACTTGAGGCAAACAGGCTTCTACTTGCCCAACTGCAAGTGTATGGGCAACGGGCGGCGGTATGGAGGGTGCCACCACTGAGCTCCGTCGATGAGTGGCTGGCTACAATTACCGGAGTTGATTTCTAACTTTACTGTTCATCAGAGTGAACGAATCATGACATGACCCTGGCCATCGGGCAACCACATAATGTCTGTGTTATTTGTGCATCGCAAATCACTCGCACGGTTACTGAATGTAAATTCTTATGATTTAGTTACACCTATTCATCCACTGATTGAGCCCTTATTGCAGTGTGAGAGCAGTCGATAGCACCGGTTACATAGGGAAAACTGGTCATCCCTGCAAATTGCTTTTTGACATTTCCTCTGTGTAGTGGAACTTGATATACATCGAACTCAGGGACCATCCATGGCATGACATGGGCTGAATGAGGGCTGGGATATATCCGACCGATCCGCTATTTCCCGCTGGACACTCCCTGTGTCCAAGAACCCCAGAGTTGACAGGATTTTAAGATGGGCAGGTATTGAATGGTTGCTACGTGTAGGGCGCTCCAGCACCGGCCCCAGTTCAGCACAGAGTTCCAAGAGTACAGTCATGTTAAGCGAAATCGACTCATGAGCCAGTCATCATCGTGGGCAAAAAAATAAGTTGGAACAGTCCCTGAAGACACATTTCATCGCACCATTCAATTTACAATATCCTCATTGCCAAGGCAGCCATGGTCATGCTGTCTTGCTATCCTCACACACAATGTGAACAAAATACATTGACTAATAATGCACTGATTGCTCATATCTGTTAATCTGTTAATTTATCATTTATGGTCAAAACAACATTGGTTACGAATAATAATGTTTATCCTAATTAATCATCAGGAAAAAGGAAACTATGGTGCAAATTTCTTTTGGTCTCTAGGGTGTGCTATTTAGAGCAAATATGTGCCCTAAACGTGCGTATGCCTGGGTCAAACGTATCGTACCGGTACGCACATTCTCATGTCAAGTAAAACTTTTATAAATCCCAAACTGCATCTTTTGGAAAATTTTTGCGCGTATGCACAGTTTATAAATGAAGCCCCTGGTGTTTGAAAAATATCTATACTATAAAGAAGCTTGTGAGAGATGTTTTGACATTGGTGTTGGTGCGCTGTGCTCGAGGAAAGATTTGGGTATATACATGAAAGGACATGCTCCAGAAGAAAGGGTAAGAATGAGGCAATTGGGAGAATTTATAAAAATATGAGTTTTTTCATCTTTCATAGCAGTCAACATGTAACTAAATACAATCTTTTCAGCATCGTGGAGTATACCCTGGACTGGTTCAAAATGCAAGTGTGGAATACCATTTCAATCAATGGTTCTTTTTCTGCCAACATCAGATCGATTGGAATGGAAGTTTATTTTGTTTTTTTGTTTTTAAATCCATAATTTTTAATTTTATGGTAATGAGAGAGACATTTACGAAGAGAAGGACTGTACACAGCACACAATTATGAATTTCATGTTTTATGAGATGGTACCAACAGTAATTATGGACAATTTCAAAGCAGAAGCAGGAAGAAAATGTTTAAGTGTAAAACTAAACGGCACACTGGCTGAGCAGTGATTTCGGGTGTCGCTCTGGTAGCAAGCAACCTCTACAGTCCCCATCCTTCATCTTTACAGATAAACAACAGTGTGTCAGTAGCACTGGATAATAACGAGAGATCAGCACAAAAGGACAGTTCACACAAAAAGGCGAGATATTGGGTAACTGAAAAGCTCCATAGTCCAGAAGAAAGACATGAAAAAAGAGTGTTTAGCACTGATTGGACTTAGTTACAAAACGAAAATGGAATAATCACAAAATAATGTCACATTAATGCAAATTATTATTACAATCAATAAATAATTTAAATCCGTAAACTTGTAGTTTGACTCGGCCTTCGAAGTTGCAAACATGTCAGAGGATGAAATTGCCAACATTCTCATTAAATTCTACAGTTTCAAGGCTGTAAGAAGCATGTACTTTTTAATTCAATAGTTAACACTGCATAACATCTTCATAAATCATTCATAAGAATGTATGCAGGCATGGTTTAAAATACACAATTATGTGTTATGCCGCATTTAAAAATAATATTTATGTAGCACACAATCTTTATTAAAGCATTGTAATGGCTCATTATGCTATAGCCCATTAATGAGGTTGTTATAAATACTTTATTAAGGTTTTTAAATACAACGTGACTGCAAAGAGACACATCGCACTCAGTTTCAGAACACGAGATTTGAAACAAAATGTTTTCAGGCTAATGCAAAAGTCATAGGCCTGCACATTCCATCAAACGGCCTAAAAGTGTGATTACCCCTCCACTGTAGAAATGGAGTGATACCCTGCTATTGATCTTGCTCTTAGACTAAAAACCAAAACCCAAAAATGTATTGCATTCCTTCTCAGGCTGACATTAATACACCACAATTCTCAAGCTGTTTGTCACAGAATTTCTTTGTTTCCTGTGATGGATGAATGGGAGACTTTAATGCTGGGAAAACTATGATCAAACAGTCTCATTTCAAACTCCATAAAGAATACTCAAACATGTGATGCAGTGATGGGGCAGCCTATAGTCTAGTGGCTAAGATACATGACTGGGACCCCTGCGGTTGGCAGATCAAATCTCAGTCCAGCCACAGTAAGAATACCATTGCTTTTGGGCCCCTAAGCAAGGCCCTTGACAGGGAGGATTGGCCCCTGGTTAGCCTAATCAACTGAAAGTCACTTTGGATAAAAGCACCAGCTAAATAACTGTAATGCAATGATGGCCAGAACATCAGGACCCATTTAGGGAGCAGCATCCCGAGACGTTACACAGCACTTCTGCGTCTGCATTAACGGTGCACATACATGTTCATGCATGTGCGGATGGCACATGACACTGTCCCTTTAAATGAGCGTTGGACGCTGCACGTGCTCCCGGAAGGGACACGAGACCTAGGAGGGGAGCGCTGATGTAACTCACGGCCCAGGGCAGAACGGCAATTATATATAATAAAAGGTGACCACAATCACAGCAGATTCCTCAGCAGTGCTGTTCTTAGCGCTGACCTTATGAGAGACCGTGGCCTTATCAGAAATGTGCTGAGCTCCTATTGGACGGCTATTGGAATTGTTAAACCTGACCTTCAGGAGGCATTTGGAAATGGAGGAAGATCATGTTTTTTTTTTTTTGTTCCTTCCCTAGAAAACCCTTTTCAGGCTTTCAGCCTGGAAACGGTCCTAAGCAACCAGACTGGCTATCCCAGCAAAGCATCCTGGTAAATGTTTCTTTTTTTTGTTTTTTTTGCTTTATCTGTAAGGCCAACCTGTGTCTAATGTCACTGATTAAGACCCATGTCTTTGCTGCTGGGGCTGAGGCTGAAATGGCACTGCATGTTGTTCAAATTTATATCATGATGCAATGCATGAACAAAGTAAGTAAAAGCGCTGGCTTTGACACATGAGGCATGAGTGGTGGGAGGGTGGTGGGTGGCAGAGTGGGTCAGATGACAATTTGAATGTATATTGCTGGGTTTTTACGTTTAGTAGACTGGAGAATAAATATGAGAGAGGAATTACCTGTTTGAAACATGATGTATGGAGCATTATATTGATCTTGACTTGCTGCGAAAGCTTTTGAACGTACCCTTTTTTCCTTGGGATTCTACAAAAGCAAAAACAAAAGCATTCTACAAAAGCACACACGCACACGGGCGCAAACACAGACTACGTGCACAAGCACAACAGCGCGGTGTGTGCACGTGTGTACATATGCGTCGGCCCACAAACACACAATGGCGTGAGTATACACGCTGATAAATGGAGATGGATTCACATGCATGCGCCCTGAACGAGGAGCATCTCGATGACCTCACCGGGGAAAGATCAGGAGACTCAAAGACATCGTGATTAGTTTGTAAATTCATCCATAGAAGAAAGATACACTGTAAAATATTTTTTTATCTCTGGCAACATTTCGAATAGCATGATTTATATATATTTTTTTTATTTACCTTTACTTCTCCTGGATGCTCTTAACCAAACTTTTTAGCTTTGGACAGTCTGGTGTCAAAAGTTAAGCTGAGTGGATCTCACTGAAATATCTGCACCAGGCCCCATCCATCAATCCCTGGGTCTGAGACACCGTACGCTTCTTCATCAGAAAATAATCGAAATCCCTTGTGAGCAAAAAGAAAAGAAAAAAAAATAAATAAACACGCTAAGAGGCTTCTTGGAGTTTTGCTGGTGCACTTTGCTTTGGTGGGGACTTTGAGATGGCTCAGATTGAGGAATAAGTGATAGAGTAAAAATGACATGCTGACAAAGGGCTTATGCAGAGAGGGGAGAGATCAGGCCTCCCCAACCCCCGGCTTTAAAACCCAGCATTGTGTTGATCCTCTCCAGTGAAACAGAAGAGATCCATTAAAGGGGAGTAGCAGGCTGAGAGATTAAAGGGCTTTGGAGATACAGGCTTCAGAGCTCCTGCACGTGGCAATCAAGAGCGCCTCAACTGCCACATAACCGGGAACAATGGGTCACACATACATATGTACACACACACACACACACACACACACACAATCATGTATGCATACACACATGCATGTACATTCACATCATGCATGCACAAACACATATTTACACACACACACACACACACACACACACACACACACACACAACCATGTATGCATACACACATGCGTGTACATACACATGATGCATGCATAAACACAAGCACAAACACATTCACATCATGCATGCATAAACACAAGCACAAACACATATACATAGCTCATATATGTGCAAGAAATAAAGCAGACGTGTTCTGGCGTATATGCAGCCCACATCATGCTCAGATTTAATCTGCCACCAGATAAGAGTTTGCAGATCTAAGACCATTTCTGTCCATCACCATATTGCAAGTGCTTGTCACAAATCAGTTTCCATTCTCCATAAATGACATTTCTATGAAATTCTGAAGACAGCGACATTCCCATGGTGAATTCAGTCTCTCATATTAATAGAGCCAGTTAATTGGGTGATCACACTGTCTCTGTACACACATATAGAGAACATTACATGATCACTAAAACCCCACAGTCAGTGAAGCTACACGCTGAATAAGATCTCAAAGACTGACAAAACTCCCAGATTTGATCAACATCTGTTACAACAGGCCTCCGGAGAACGAGGCAAACCTGAGTCTGTGCAACATCATGATCTGGCCTAAGGAAATGGGTACAGAGCTACTGGCCCTCAGCTGCTGAAGCCTTTTCATTTTTTACATACAACACTAGTGGAAGCCTCCTTCATGATGGAATTATTGCATGCGTAATGGAATGCGAAACCTAACCCCCCGCCCCGCGCCCCCACCCCCCACTCCCACGCAGTGAATAAAGCCGATGGCATGACACAAGCCATTAGACCCCGGAATTTCCTGATGAATAAAGTACAAATATTTGCGCTTCGATCTTTTTGTTCTCTCCAATCTTTTTTTTTTTTTTTTATTGAATTACAAAAAGCATGAATTGCAAATTCTCTCCATTGTTTCCATCTTTTTTTTTTTTATTCCTCTACATTTCACCCTGGGGTGGGAAGTGAATTTGTGTCTCTTAATAATAACATTTTCAACCTCTGTTATTTTTACTCCATTATTGGAGGACGTGACATTACACACACACACAAATCAGCTCAATAACTTCCTCATTATTAGAATAAATCGTTATACGCTCTTTACAGCAAACCTGAACAAACAGGGGAGATGAATATGTTTAACTTATTATCAAAGGCCATTTAGGGCTACGCTCAGAAAAGAAAAGAACAATTTCTTCTGAACGTAAGCTGCTTTCAAATGAATATGTATATTTGATTATATGTGAACCTCAGGAAAAGAAAATATGCATCTGAAAGTAGATGTAAACCTATTTTATTTATTTTGTAGTATTTATCCTGACAAAAGTGCATAAGCGACTGGCTTGACCCTCAGGCTGTGGTACCAGCACGGTCCCCTGGTGACACGAGCGTTCATGGCCATGTATTCAGACCACTGGCCCCTGGGCTGTGTTGCCTCCTTTTGCAATCCGAGCCCCGCGCCACACAGTGAAAAGATACTTTGCGGCTTGTGGTGGAAAGACTAAAAGGATTCATACGAATGGCAAAAAGAGGACACTTTTCAAATAATGGCACATCCGTGAAAGTGAATATCTCAGCTCAAAAGGTTCATTTTCTGGCTTATTCCTACAATGACTTCCCATGTGCCATGACCAGCATTCATATATATATATATATATGTGTGTGTGTGAGTGTGTGAGTGTGTGTGTGTGTGTATTACAGGTGTGATGTAACGTCTTTGTAAAGTTCCTGGACAAATGAGGGAGTACTGACTTTCTAGCCAGTTCTGTGAACTACATCACTACTCTCACCTTTCATTACGTATTTCTTGGAGTAAATTCAGGAAGTAAGTGGGCATTACAGCCAAAACAGTTTATGCAAGAAAACTGGATGACCTATTTCTGTTATTTATCACCCACGTTCTGCCTCTCCCTTAAAAACAGTCCATAACATCAAAAGTATAAACACGTCCATGGGTCTGCTAATGAGTAAAGGCCACAAAAATGGGAGTATTGAGACATAATATTAATGAAAGTTACATCCAGCCCAAAATATTGCAAAAATGATCATGCAGAAATGAAATAAGAGTTTTCATATTGCTTTTGCAAATCTTTTTTTGTTTGTTTTCATTTACTAGGCATATTTCAGTAAGAAGCTGATAAAGAAACTCTTTCAACCACAGAGATTAATGGTATTGTCGGTATTAGAAAAACTGCAAACCGTAAGATGAACATTGAAAAACAAAACCTACCGGTGCTACTGTGCAAATTCAATAGTTGTTGAAAAAACGTAACCCTAATCCTCTGTACTAGTGTAAATTATTCTCCTCATCTGGGCTACTTGCGATGGAAGGCTGTTCTGCTGCAGTGAAATGGACCTCAGGCCATAGCCAGTAATAGCGTGGCCTGGCCCCAAACCCCAGCCGCAGAGAATTAAGCAGCACCACAAATATGAACCTTTCCTTCATTACATCATCCCGATATCTCACCAGGCCATTTCAGCTGTCATGTACACCCACAGAAATTTTGAAGAGATTCGGATGCGGGAGAGGTACGAACAATTTGCCGGTTCAGTATGCACAGGTTTGGTTGTTCTCACCATTTGACACATTTGAACGTGTTATGCAGCGCCATTGGTCCGTAAAGGTGATCGACAGAGAGACAGCAAAAGGTAATAACGATAACAATACGTTTATTTCTGTAAAAGAAACTTTTTGAACTCACAGCTGAGGTACAAAAGCAAGCAAGTATAGGTACCTGCATTTCTCAAAGAAGGAATGTAATATCCAAAGGAATGACATTTAGCTACTAAAATATGAAATTAGTTTCACTCACAATCTTAACATGAAAATCCACTATGGTGGCACAATGAGCATGGCCAAGTGCCACTTTTGTTCCCCACACATTGGCAGAACAGTTGCTTGGTCAGTAAGACCGAAGATGAGAGCAAAAGATTGTGCGGATTTGCAAAAAAATTTGCAAAAACTAGTTTTGACCAATGAGACACGAGAATTTTCTGCAACCTACTGTGCACAGGGCACAACAGTTCTTATCTAAACCATCACTTAAAATGGTTGCTTAAAAAAAAAAAAAACACCCCCTTTAAAAAGACACAACTCCACTTTGATTGAATTGTATATATCCTTATTAAAGAGAAACAATTAGTTTGATTGGGTCCTGGCCTTTGTCGCCTCAAAACTATAAACAATTAAATCACTTTAATCTATTGAAGGGCATGCACTTCTCTATTTTAGATTGAAAAGTACACATTTGAAAGAACATATTTTTTGTGCCTCCAATAAAATATTACATACGCACAGAAAAATAATGTGTTGTAATGTAAAGTCTGTTTCGATTGAATTGCATATGCCCTTATAAAGGCTGAGTACATTTGGACTGAATCTAGCCCATTGGGTTTATGGGTTTTTGATTTGACCAGAGAGAGCTGCGTGCCGCTAACAGCATTCTCTGGTAGGATTAATTCGTTTCCCAAATTCTCCAGGTGTGTTTTGTGTGATTTGTTTTTTCTTTCCACTTACTACCCTGGGAATCCAAGAATAGACCAGGAGCCTGTGTGTTTCTGAAACACTCACACACACCCCTGAGGATTACCTGGGAATGGCAATGTGTGCTCAATGTGCGCTCAAAATTATATCCGCACAGTAGGTGTTTGAAAAAGGGTTTCGAGTTTCAGCATCAGAATTCTTTTATAGCTCTTTTACAAAAGCATTTACCTTGCAGTTAAAAGTTTTGGTGTCTGGCTGAGCTTCTCTTTTGCTACAGAATACCTGTTGTTACCAATATTTTGATAGAAAGTCTTTGGTTTTGTGGCATGTATATTGCTGTTTGTTTTATTTGATTTTTGCAAATTCCATTTCATTTGCAAATTCCCTGGGAAACATATAATATAATATAATATAATATAATATAATATAATATATAAACATAACCATATTTACACTACAAGTAAACAGAAATATAATAATATGGCTCCTACACACACACACACACACACACACACACATATATATATATATATATATATATATATATATATATATATATATATATATATATATATATATATTATGACTTTGTCAGCTAATTCCACATAAAACAGTGAGCAGGTGCTTGGACTTGTATGCGCTGTCTTTGTTTTTCATCTGAGTTTTGCATATCAAGAACAGCAGAGTTGTTTGGAAGAGAAGAGCGTAGGCTCAGTATGTGTAGAGCCACTCTTCTAAATTCGAGGAGTACTTATCTGAAATAGCATTGATGTTCTGAAAATAGACACAAGCAACTTGGAAAGATAAATGGCTTTGTTAACCTGCCTTGTTTGTGAAAGGAATATCACAGACCCTTGAGGATAGTTGTATGGCTGGCAAACATATGTATTTATTCCTCTGGATGCTATTGAGGTGTTGAGTGGCAACTCAGAAAGAACCTGCCATAACCAGCTGGAGGCTAGGTGGTGCAGCAGGCTTCTGAGCTGTGGTATTTAACCAAGTTTAACTGAATTTCTTTATTCGTCCATTTCACTGGGCTTATTTGGCCATTTCATTTGGCCGTGTGTATTTAAGATGAGGTAGGGCTCGATGAGATGTCATCATGAAAGTAATTTTCTAAATATTCCTATACCTTTCTGATTCTTTCTGTACATGTTTGTTTACATAGACATATGTTCTCTCTCTCTCCAGTCTCTTGCTATCTTTCGCTTTTTCCCTCTGGAGTTTATTTGCTTTCAAGTCTCAAGGATACTTCTCCATTATGTCA
Organism: Albula goreensis; assembly: GCA_022829145.1. Lineage (NCBI taxonomy): Eukaryota > Metazoa > Chordata > Actinopteri > Albuliformes > Albulidae > Albula > Albula goreensis. The sequence goes on along the minus strand of CM040753.1, from coordinate 5,625,688 downwards.
AACAAATTGCCATTTAATTAACAATGTAGTGATTTATTTCCATGTATGTACTGCTGGAGCACAGAGGCCAGCTGCTTCCAACATGAGAATACAGAGACAATGCTGACTTATTTAAATGTTATATCACAGTGAACCGGAAAGGAAACTAGCTCTATAATGTATACAGATATGCATACCATGGCCAAAATGAGCACATCCATGTGTAATGAGCTTCTCTCAAATGCACTGGTGATTTTTTTTTTTGTATAATCATGCTTAGAAAACAGTAAATTTACTTTACTGGTGTAATAAACAATACATTAACTATGTATAACGTGATCACAAGTTCAGCACAAAATACATTGCATAGAGATCCTCGGAGTAGCATTTATTAAAATGGCAATCATAAGAAAATTATAAAGGCTGGAGTAAAGTTATCGCAGTTATCGCTGTATTTCTATATCTTTCAATAAAGTTCTTTTGTACAGTAAACTGGTCAGTACGTTTGCCAAGCTATGAAGGGAGAGATAATCTGTTTTTTTTTCTAACTGGTAACACACACTAACTGGTAACACACAGTGTTGGTGACAGAAGGGTGTGAACCAATCGTGTGTGTGTGTGTGAGTGTGTGTGTGTGTGTGTGTGTGTGTGTGTGTGTGTGTGTGTGTGTGTGTGTGTGTGTGTGTGTGTGTGCAGCACAAAATGGAGATGTAAAACAGGAACCATAACAATGTCTGAGCAGTAAAGGTTTCTGGTGGTTATGTAATGTTTTTGGGGAGCATTGACTCATCTTGGTTTGGGTGCACTTAGATGAGAAAGATGATGTTGGTGCCATTAGCAGGCAAGCTAGATGTGCAATTTTATTTATGGTGCTTAGCAATCATTCTAATCCAGTGTTAAAGTATTACTGTCCCGCTGTCCTGCAGGGCAGAATGCCCTCCAGGAGGGCAGAGCAGAGAAGTGGTATGAGTAAAATGGAACTGATCGTATCTTAATATCATGGCTGTCTCGCCCACCAGCTCCAAACCCAGTTCATTATTCATACAATATTCTGGATCACCAGACACAGCATTAGTGTGAAATAATGCATGGGCAAGAACTGAACTAAAATAATTCATTTGGCTCCTTACGACAGGTAAAAATCATAACTAGGCTAATAAGAGTGATTGATTACCCAAGATTTAATTTAATTAAGAAACGTTCTTCTTTGAATTTATTACTTATTAATTATTTTTCTTTTTTTCCTCTCTACCACTTTAAATGTGGTCTCTGTGTTCCTTGGCCATTTCCAGTTACGAAAGAATACTGAAAAAAGAAGACTGAAAAGGAAGTTGAGAAACATTTAGGATTTTGCTGGTTGATTGCATACAATATATTTTTGAGATGGGGGGGAAACATATTTCTGTTTTATTTCTATAATCTGGCATGTTTCCCTCTACCTACAATTCATTCCAAAGGGCAGGTAGGTAGAAAGGAATCAATTTTTATTAACTCATAAGCAGAGTGTTAGAAAAAGCAATTTCACGCTTGAGAGAATGGAGCAAGAATCCGGCATTGTCCCGGTGATTAATTTTGCTTTTTCAAGAACAAAAGAGGAAAAGGTACAAAAATTAATTATCCAACCAATATGCAAATCTGTCAGCGGGCGCCATGAGGCAAACGTTAACAAAGACGGCCTAAGAGGGTCTAGCGCTGTGTAGCGGGGATGTTGGGAGATGTAACTGTGATGTAAGGCCTGGCTGCTTACAGCCACTCAGAGGTCACATGATCTGCAGCCGAACAGGCTGCCCGCCCATACTCAAGGTTTAATTAAGCTGTGCTCTAACTCAAATAAAGTAGAAACATTATCCTGGTTTTAATTAAAATGTGTTGTTGACTTTGGTTTACAAATAAATACACAAACATGTCCAGCACCTTAGTTGTAAGCACCTGGACTTGTAGTTTCTTTGCCAGCACAATTCTGTAAGCTCAGAAATCACCACATAAAACTTGTATAAATTGTGGGCGGATACTCATATTCTGTTCATGTATAGCTTAATTTGTGGGGGGGCAGGTGCCAGTTCTTTTTTTACCAAATGAACTTCAGTCTAATCAATATGCAGAACCAGATCATCGTTCTTGCTCTGTAAAAATAAACTTTAAACGATTACATTAAATTTGCTGTTTCATTAGTTCATCAGTTGACTGCCACCAGTAGCTCTCAGCTCAGTTCCAATGTATTTCAGCTCACATTTATCACATTTTCTACTATAAATAATAAACACACTTTAGATAAAAATTGTGAAATGACTTGAAATAGGTTTTGTATTTTATTTCATGTATGTCATTTAACTATTATTTTTTTTTTTGGTAGCTGGCATTGGGGTGGGGGGTGGGGTGAGGTTGGGTGGGGTCAGGGTCAATGGGACTCAGTGAACCCTACCTGAGTTTGCCAATGACTGACATACTTATAATTTCAAAGCAGCCAATAGACTCATTAATTACACTTCAGGACATGCCCCTGGCCAGCCCTGTATGCCCTCTTTCATTGTGTGCAGCCAGCAATTTCACGCACAGCTCTTCTTTCATGACGTTGCCTAGTTTCCCAATGGAAGATAAACAAATACATTAATACCATAATATTTATTACCATTAAAAATGAAAGAAAATATAACGTGCGAGAACTAGATGATCACATTCCAGTTGTGCCATCTTTCACTGAATGGGAAAGCAACGATGGTTCTCCACAGCAATTTCTATCATGAAGAGGTTTCAGTGGGTAATGACTGGAGCCTTTTCATGCATACCTCATACACTGGAAACCGCTAATGTAATGTAATGAAACACTTTGGGAAAAATCCCCAGCTGAACTCAAATATAAATGTTCTTCCATTATGCAAGCCAGCAAGGGTTTTGTCACAGTTAATATGCCTATCTTAATTTTATACGTAGAATGAATTTTAAAAAATAATATATTCAATCAGAATAATTGGCTGCAATTCTATAATTGATATTGTTCTGTTGCTTTGTGTCTGAAGTCATCAAGTTGTGTGAATTTGTATAAGCTGAGCCACTTTCATTAAGCTATCAAGCAGACAGAGCCATTAAAAGCTCAATTAAGGCAAGAGTATTGGATTTTTTTTTCTTTTTTGTAATCTGTTCTGTTGGAAAACGTTGATAAGTACTAAAGGAGCTGAAATTGACTTGGCCTTTTAGCAAAGCGAATTATAATGGCATTACCATTCATTTCAGAGGATTCCTACATGTCTGCCTCAGCACTGCTGTCCTTTGTCTCTTGGCCGATAGCTTTTTTTTTCTTATTATTTTTCTACTAAAATCGAGAGGAAATTAATGTCATTTTCATTTTCTTTTCACAAAAATGGACAAAAAAACAGGCAATTCTATCAGCTTGGCAGAAATACCATCGGCATCTAAAGCCTCGTAGAAAAGGTTTTTGTCAAAGGACATACTCTACTCCTGCTTTTCCTTCAAAATTAAAACCGATCACACCGTCAGGATTATTGAAGTAAATGCTTATTATATTCAGAGGGGTAAGGAGTATATGACAGGGTACTGTAGAGGAATGTGGGGGATATATTGAGGCACTATAGAATGGTATGTGATATATATATAGACCGCTGCTGTCCCTTTACTTATCCTGAGACAATTCACCCTGAAGCAGCTCAGCAGTTCAGACACCATTGTTCGTTCCTCACTGCTCAGCACAGATTTCTTGGGAAGGTGTAATAATATAAATTACATGTGGAAATTTGCCCTGGAGCAGCACAAATATGCTCTGCCCCTCTTTGTGTATATATGCATTTGTATGTATACTGGTGTGTGTGTGTGTGTGTGTGTGTGTGTGTATGTGTGTGTGTGTGTGTGTGTGTGTGTGTGTGTGTGTATGCATTTGTATGTATACTGGTGTGTGTGTGTGTGTGTGTGTGTTTGTATGCATTTGTATGTATACTGGTGTGTGTGTGTGTGTGTGTGTGTGTGTGTGTGTGTGTGTGTGTGTGTGTGTGTGTGTGTGTGTGTGTGTGTGTGTGTGTGTGTGTGTGTGAGTGTGTGTGCCTTTTTTATAATTTCAAAGTATGGGTTTAATGTTTGCCTTTTTGCATTGGTGATCATAAAAAAATATTATGGTTCTAAATTATTGACCCCATGTCGGTCTCATCCAATCAGATAGTTGATGACATATTTCTTTCTGTACTTTGTTTATTCCTTACTTTGGGTTGTGCGCGTAAATGAAGCCAGCACTGAAAAATGTATCGCTTTTCGCTGAGAGCGAGAACAACATCAGAGTTCACCGCAATCATTTTGCAATGAATAATATTTAAAATATCTCTTTCAGTCCTAACTGGTCGACATCCTTTTTAACAGTCCTCCTTCATGTATGACTGGAAAGCTCATTACTTTAAAAGCATCACACAGATCAGAGAACTGACCCTGTAGCTTCTTGAGTTTGCATAAATAAATCTCCTCTGCCTGTGAAGAGCAAGCTTTTAAAGTTGCCCGCTTGGCTTTTCATCCTCGCATTGCTCCCTTTATTGTATGTTTTTGGCCGAAGTGTTGATGGCATGGGACAGCGCTAATCTGATGGAGGAGTCATGGGGCTGCCTCCTGAAGCTCTCTGTGTTCATGGAGATGAGATGAAGAGGTTTATGTAATGCAGTTAACTTGTTTGGAGTGCCCAGTTAATATCCATACCGGGAACTCTAGAACAGGGAGGCCTGTTTCAGCCACTCTGTCTTTAATGGAGTGGAATGCATTAGGAATTCATCGTATACAGCAAGGTTTCTTCACCCTGTTGCCCTCAAAGACATCAGCTGCATCCCGTTCAAAATGCCATTACAGACACAGAAACACAAATTTCTGTGCAACCTAACCCCAAGGGCAGATGCACACGCTGTCTGAACACACCACGAGTACACTGAAAGGTACTTTATTTTCCCCTTTAGAACAAAGGCATACTGTGACAGATGTGCAAATCCATGCAGAGTATGAACTATTAACCTACACAAATGCACACACACACACACACACACACAAACACACAGAAACACATTCACACACACACATACAAACACAGTATGAGAATCATGAGGCTACCTATTAGCGTGTAGCTCTTTTCCCCTTCTTTTTTTCCCAGAAGTCCTCATTACACCTCCACACCTGCGAATGCTGGCCGCTCCCCCTCCCTGCTCTGAGTGTACCATCGGGACTGCTAGGTAAAGAGCCATTTTGTTCTCCTAACAGACTGACACAGCGGCGAGGAATGGAGGGACACTTTAACAGGTTTGGGACACCGCGTCTCGAGGGTAGGGGGTGAAATATCAGCACCTGACAGAAGCCCACGGAGCACAGTCTTTTAAAAGTGAAACTTTTTGATCCTAGATTGAGCCATAAATAAAAGTCCGGTGACAGCTAGTTACCAAGAGGAGAGGGGAGAGAGAGAAAAGAGAGAGGGAAGAGAGGGCGTTTTGAAGCAAAGCTGTGTGGTGATAAATAAAAGCCAGCGGCTAGACCTCTGAAATCCTCCCGCTGAAGCAGAAGGTCCATCAGCAGCTCCCTGTGGGGTTTCCTGGAGGAGAGACCTGACCTCCTCCCCCTCCCCATGCCCAGGTTAGCTTTCCACTGCTCTCTTTGAGAAAAGGGGGGCCTATATCGAATTAAAAACCCACCTCCACCCCCCCCGGTCTCGACGGGGGCTGCTCACGTGGCTCTTTCCGAGGGGGGCTGCAATGCATCATGGATGACACGGATCAAGCCGGGTCACCAACAGGAAACGCAGATGGGTGGGGGGGCTGGGGGTGCTTGGGTGCTCGAGGGTCGTGGGTTTGATTAATCTCGATTTTCCGGCTCTCGAAAAACAAAGAACCCACAGATGGTGTTGAGACTTCCTGTGCATGTGGACATGCACCACACTGTCCGTTGGGAAGCCGTCACTCACGTTCTCTCGCCTGGTAACTAATTGCAGACTTCACAGTGCCAGGATCCTTATCTTGATTGGCATCCTATTTGTTTTGTGTCTTACCAGCGCCAGCTAAGTGCCTGTCCTTTCACCATCTCTCTTTCACAGCCGCATGTTCCCTCCTCTGTTCTCTATGCCCTCCTTGTACTCCTACTCCTCCAGCTACCTCCTCAATGATCTGCTTTTGGACCCTGCTTCGCTCCTTCCTTACTTTCTCTGGGGGGTTTGGGGCTTTGGAGCAGAGGACAGTAGATAATCCAATTTGAATGCATGCTGACCAGCTGGGTATGTTCACACAATAATGTTCATTCAGAGATCATTTCCCTGGTTATGTATAATGTACCTTTCAGCTTGAATTTATCACTCAGCTGCAACTCTTAATGTCAGTCAGGTACCTTAAGTCTTTACACTCATTACACTACACTACACTGCACTACTTTGCACTTTGCATCACAGGAATTTGTCAGACTCTCTTATCCAGTGTAACGTAGACTGCAATGATTTGGATGAAGTAGAATCCCTACCCCAGAGGAGGGAGGATAAATCCAAAGAGACCAGGAATGTAAAAAAAACAAACCACAAGGTTCAGTTAGAAATGTACCCATTTATCCTCCTTAACAAATTAACAAACTTCAAAAACAGTTTGATAAGCAAAAGCACAGTATTAGTGATATACAATGCTCAATATTGAACAATATTCTGTATGTACAGTTACAGCCAGTTTAGTAATAAGAAAGTGCCTCATCTGTTGGCATAGCAACAAGCAAAGCACACAATCTAGAAACTGAAAAGAAGTGTTTTTATGGAACTAATAACCTCATATATTATCAGAACATGATAGGTTACTCTGTCAGGAATCAACCAATGTCCCAAACTCCAATTTTCTCTTTTTTTAAAAGTTTGCCTTCATGTCCTGGAATGTATGTGAACTAAACAAAAAAAAAAAAAGCCTTTCTGATTTTGTGCGGTTTTGTCTGACCTTTTCCTGTTTTAATGGCCAAGTGAGCTCCCCCTGTCCTTCTGTTATAAACTCTGTGCCTGTGCACCTTTATCATTTACGGCTCGGTTTAACGGGGGTTATTACTGTTTTTATTAACGTGTGTACTGATCATTTGTATTGTATCTTTTTATCGTTTACCTCTTTCTGCCTTTTGTGCTTTATTTTACAGCTTCAACTCGTCCGAAGTTGGGACTGCATTAGGACGCATGAGGACTGCATAAGAGTTTGTGAACTGAACTTACCCCTCCAGAACGAAACCAACCCAGACTTCATCTCCTCAAAGGTATTAAAACTATATATATATTTATTTTGACTCACGGATGAGAAGCCGAAACTCTTCTGTGTGACACCAGAGGTGCTCATCAGCTTTGTATGTGTTCCAGTCAAGACTGCGGGATCAGAAAGACACAGGTCCCAGAACGGAGAGTTGGGTTCTTCTCTCTGATTCTGCCTCTATTCATCTGTTCCTGAGCACAACTGAATTCTAAGCCCTGGATAAAACCAGGCCTCACCCCGGCGAGAAGACTTGCATCATAATAGACATTTTGGTGGGTATGCTGGGACCCGCCTTCGCAACGAGGTAAAGCTCTGTTTGCTTCTTTACATGCGATGGAAGACTCCAGGTAAGCCTTGGGTCAAGATTTTTAGTCTTGCTGAAAAAATTGAAGTCACCTGGTTTTTGCAGGAGAGAGCCTGAAAAAGCATCAGCTTGAGAGTTTCTTCAGTGTTTGCATCGGCTCCAACTGAGACACGTCATCCAGCCAGATGGTCACACGTCCCATGCTGGACAAATGACCTCACTCCAGCGATGGAACAGCTGCACCCTCAACACACACTCTTAGAAAAAAAAGTGCTTGCTACCACCTTTAAAGGTTTTTATTTGCCTGCTGGGAGAACCATTAAAGGTGTGTTTTAGATATCAATATCTTTAAGGGTTCTTTATATAACCCAACAGCATATATATGAGATCCATATCAAAGGAGAGCCGTTAAGGGTTCCCCACTGGGACAAGAGAAGAACCCTTTGGGAACCTATTTTTTTCTAAGAGTGTAGTGTTAAGCATTACACCAAACAGGCTGAGTAACCGTAAATGTAGAATTCATGATATTATAAAAGGACATCTCTACAGGTAAACAAATGATCTGTTATCTAACAATCATTCAATCTATGTCCTTTGTAAGTTATTGTAAAGTAGTGCTTTTTATTGACAGTTGTAATCTCTTTATTCCAATAAGTGGGCCCTTCTAATTATTATACGTTAAAACTATTGATGATAGCTCAAAACTTATTATCAATTTTTAATGTTGATTCATTAGTTTGTTAATTGAGACCATTCCCCCCGAACTGTGTGCATTCACCTGGAAAGTAGCTCAGACGTGAGCTGAGAGGACAGGATTCATATTTAATAGCCAGCCCTACTCCACCACATGACAGGTTATAATTTTCTGTGATAAGCGCAAAGCACTTAAAAGCATAATCATCATTCAACACTCTGGTCTGTTCTACAAGCGTAGGACAAACACCATCTCTAGAAAGTGCAGGTCAACCTCACCAGCAATCAGGGCTTTCACCAAAGCGAATAGAGAAATTCAAATCCCAGTAATAGAAGAGCTACCCTTTTCCATATACTGCTCCCTCCACGACTTAAAGACGGCAGCAATTGCATACGGGAAAACATCTTAAGTGTATCATTGTGTGGCCAGGGACTGATGAAGATTCCACTGTAAGAACTGTGTTTCATAGTCATGATTGGTAACTGTGATTGAGGCTTAGGTTCTAGGCCTATAGGGCATGGTTTGGAACACCTTTTCATGCATAATGTAGGTACATAGTATCATAATGCAAATCAAATAGTAATCTCTGGTCAGAATTCCCTTTGTAAGATACTCAATAGGCCCCATGTTGTGCACATTTTAATCTGCGAAGAATACAGTCAGGGCCAGAGGTGTGAACTGCAGTGTGGAAACGGAGATGGAAGGAAGGAAGCTGAACTTAGACCGCGGCCCAGACCGGCGGAGAATGTTTCACCCTCATGAGGAATTATGGGGATTGTAGACTTTACACGGCATCTCATCCTCACTCTCTGGGTCACCATACTGTGAAAGGGTCAGCATTTTTTACACGTTTCTTTCTGACTGAAGAACTGCCAAAACATTTTGCTTTTCGGAGCTGAAGTGTTTTTTCCCCCAGGTATCCTCTCTCTGGTTTAGCTGAAAGCGGCTGGTGAAGGAACCTCTCTCATCTTCAGTCATGAGTGGTTTTCAGGTATCTGCCTGTGAGTGGATCTGCAAGTTGTTATATGAAGCTATATAGAATTAAAAAGACATTCAAACAAAAACCATATACTCAAATTCAACTGACAAACCGTTACTGTATATATCATACAACTGCTTATGGGAAGTGAAGTTGAACATTAGCAGATGTGGATTATATTTCAATAAGATTAGTTTTTACTAATTTTACTCCAAGCTTTTTCTTTTTTTTGCATTTCATTACAATGCTAAATGTGGCTCACATATGCCATGATTTTATGTTGTGCAGCTACACATTTCCTTAATAACTCAAGTTATGTACTGCATTCAATGAGGATTCAAGACATCATTCAGTATTCTGCTCTGCGATCCAAAACCGAAGCAAACACTTTCGCATTCAAGATGCCTCCCCGTCACAGTTCTCACAGGGGCACAATGAACAGAGCCCAGTCTGGGACTCAAATCCACAGCAATGGGGGTGTGGATTCCATTCATTGACAAATAATCCCCACAACCAACTATCAATAGAAATATTTCCAGTGAGTGGAATAACCCAGAGTCATATATTACAGACACATAACAGAGTTCAGCATACTCTACATAAAGGATTCCAATGCTGAGTCTGGACCTTCAAAACAAATACATTGAAAAATAGCTTTCTGTCTTAACTTTAATGACAATGAAAACTCACTGACAGCAATCTGAGGGCAGAGACTGCCAAAGGGAGGATTTTTCAGCAGGATTTCAGCCAAGCACATCTTTTAAGTGGTAGAGTTGATATGACATCTTGCTCAGTTGACACATGGACACCGTTTCAATCTTGTGTGTTTTATGATATTATATTTTATATAATAATGTTTTATACCCTGTCACCTGTGATTCTTAGTGTTTAGAGTCGTCAGTATGGATTCCTTTGCAGCTTTCCATCACAGGATGAAGTTGCTGAACTCTGTATACTCTGTGACTCGGGTTCGACCCCTTATTCAGAGTGACCTGGGGCTGGAAACCAGCATTTGTTCGCAATCAGCTGTAAGTAAATAAAAGACAGCTGCTGATCAAGTCCAGACGCAGGTCGTTTTGCCCAGGAGAGGGGAAAACCTCCATTGTTTGTGTTATTTGCTGAGGTTGTCAGGACGCTGCCGTAATCCTGATCTCCCACTGCGGCCCAATGGCAGAGCATCACTGCAGCGTGTCTTTGCGCCGTTCCCACTGTTGGATAATCATTTTGTGTTGTGTGGGCTGTTTCCCATCAAACTTTCCCAAAATATCACAGCGGCGTGGAAAAAATGCTGTTCCCTGACACTACCATCACCAGCCACGTCATTGCATGGTGGTATCTACCAATCCTTATGGGGAATAAAATAAAAATGAATAAACTTTTACACAAATGATAATTGAAGCGCTGATGCTTTCACATGGGTTGTCTTCTGGTGTAAAAGCATCCTGGTTGTCCCTGCTTGCTGTTTGTGACTCATTACGAATGACATCATGTGAAATGAACGCGGTTCTGAAATCCACATTGACAATGTGCCAGCTCTTAAAATTGCAAGGACTACCGTAAATATATGAGCTGCTGTTCTGAAAAATAGTAGACAGACACAATGGCCCAGCTTCACATCACAGGAATAGAAAAAATAATATACAGTCACTCCTAAATTATTTTGATATGTGTGAAAATGAATAGAACTGGAGAGATGTTATTGATTTAATCCATGGAGATGTTACAAGTCACATTGTTATGCGTGTCAGATGTATTCCTTCAGTGTCTCTGGTGCTTGCTAAAATGCAATGGCTGTCTCTGTACAGGCACTTAAATCACAAGAAAAGAAAAGCAAAACCAAGACATCTTACTGATAATATCATGGGAAAGTGGCCATAATTATTGGGTTCAGTGGCCATAAGTTTTTCATTCATCATCTCTTTATCACAGTGGATGTTAAAATGTGTGATTACAACTCAAGTCACAAAATGTAATTCATGTGAGATGTGGGATGTGGGATGGACAAGAAAGGACAGAGAACAAGTAGGTTGCGTACAATACAATGCATTTTATTAAGGCTGGCTGGAAACAGAATTTTTGTCCTCTCTATCACTGGAATCTATTGAAAGATCCTCCATGGAACTCAGTGAATTTCAGCCAGTACACAATGGCAGTGTTAATCAGTGTAGTCCCGGGTTCAACATGATACTAAGGGAACATGATACTGAAGAAAACACTGGAATATGAGAACCCCCAACAATGGGACTGAACTTTCACACGATCACATATGAGAGAAACAACTGCCACCTCCCTGCAACCCAAAAAAAAATCGGACAAAAGAGCGCTTGCCTGAACCGCTCCCCCACCCCCACCCCCCCTTTATCTTTGTGTGTACTCAAAAGAGGTAGTCATGTTTTCAAATGACTTCACTGAGCAACAAACTACAAACCTAGCACACTGAGCCATAGAAATGGAAATTTTACCAAGAGAACTGACTGTGCTGTAGACTCACACTCTGATACATACCGGCACCACTGAGTCATGCTAATCGATTTGTGAAGAAACACACACTGTGCATCTTTGATTGAAAATTTGTATATATATGAACATGCCACCCAGCCAGATATTTTCACAAAGAGTCTACAAAGAAATGCAATACCCTTTTAAAAGAACGTTTTGCTGCAGTGATAGGTCTCTCTCATATCTATTGTACGCCCATAAAAAGCCCGTTGCTAGCATGAATACAGCATTCATATTTTGGAGCAGTATAGGCTGGTACAAAGACATATACAGATAATGTTTACACAGTCCTGAGCAGACATCTGATTGTCACATCACTTTTACTAACCCTTGGCTCTTTTTCTTCCAGTAGCTCTTTTAAAATAGAATAGTATATTACATACATTACATATTATGTACCAGCTTCTTGACTTCCTTTATTCACCACAAAGTGTAGTGTATTGGTAATTTTGTTAGTAACTTCATGTGTATGTTGGGGTACATATTGCAGATATATTGATGTTTTTGCATGGTCGTGTGTGTGGAGGGAGATTGGAGGTGGATGAAGATTATTATGAAAATTAAAATAAAATGTAATAAAATGCTAATAATTATAATAATAATAGCTAGAAAAAGCAAATAATTATAACATTTTCTAACTTTCTCATGAACTAATTTCTGCGATGTATGTTCTATGTGAATGTCTTTCCTTTTCATAAAGTTTCTGAGCAAATGAGAGGGGAGTTTCTATTTCAGCTATGTCTGTGAATACCTACATTACTACTCTCTGATTTTGCTTTGTGAGTATTAATTTCGATTGAATTAAAAAGAAAAGAGACTGGACTGGCCTAAAATCGAAAATTTCAGAGAAAAAGTTATCAGGGACAGAGAATTAAAAATTAAGGTGCTCATGTTTAAAATGTAATAAAACTTGAAATACAGTGAATTGAAAAATTGAGAGAAGCATGTAACCTGAAAAGGGTGCTGAACAATGATCTAAATCAGAAAACTGAAAATTGTCAGTAAAAGCAAATAATTTTATTGTTCAAAATTTGAAATGCATCAAATGGAGAGATGGAGAGACAAACTGAATCCGGATTGAAAGGTTTTTCCTGGAGGTCCACCCACCATGTCGTGGCGCCAGCTCTCGAGAAGCCCAGCCCATTTCCGTTCCTGCTGCTGCAAAGCTCACAGCTGCTCTGTCATTCCACGCCCATCGGCTCATCCTGGGACACTTTGGGATCACGTACTGGAATGTTCCAAACAATCAGCTCTGACGTGCGACAAGTCGGTTTTTGTCAGGCAAGCCCTATTAGTGCGCATGCTTCCCTGCAACAACTGACGGACAACTGGAATGTCACCAGGATTACCCCCTAAAGCATGGAGTCACCCTTGATTGTAGGTGTTGTTCGGCAAGGTCATGTGTAAATGGACATAGCAGTGGGAAACAGTGTCGGTTATTTAATCTCCATGGGGTCAATTCTGTCAGTGTGTTTGGTGGTATGCAATGTGAAGAGCCATGAATACAACCCTGCCTGCCCATGACTCCTTAAGTTTAGCCAACTCCTGTATCTCAGCAAACTTTCAAAGGGATCCCCATCTGGATGGATGGCTTAGGTGAGACAGTGACTGTTAATTAGAAAAACTTGGCTGCTGACCTCCAACATGGTGCCCACAGTCACCAATCAGAGAGCTTGTAGTCTGCAGCTATCAGCAGCACGGTGTTCAATTGGGCAGATGTTTGGAGCGATGAGAATGTGTGTCTGATGTTTGGACAGGTTGTCGGTTTGGTGGCACGCAGCCTCACAGCCCTCTGAGAGTTAGCGCATTATTTGTGTTTTGCACAGTGTTGTCATCCGCAGCGGATGTCACTGTGATCTCACAGAGGACACGCTGGAGAACCTGAGGCAGTGCCCAGCAGAACTGTGAATGCCCTCAGCTGGAGACCCAGCATTACAAACATCACCGCATCAAAGGAACTGGCAGGCCGATCACCCAGCTCCAGCATAATAAGCAGAGAAATGGAATATTAATCTCACAAATAGAGTTTTTGTATTTATTTTGGACTAATGGTACTAATGGGTACACTGTTGGAGGCTCCTATTCCTCATATTTTTCACCTTTTATATAATTACACCTTGTTACATAAAACTTAATTGTGTAACTCAATTCTGAGCAATTGTGTGTTCTCCTACTTGATACAAATATGGAGTTTGTACGTAAGCACTGGGTATTGTGTCGAGTGATGGATTGTAATGAAACTACAGCGAGTGTGCGAAAAATCACAGGAAGGGAAGACTGATTAATAGGTATTAATAAGATATTAATCAGGCTTATTCATCTAAAATATACTGTATTGTTGTGTTTAAATAAAAAAAAACCTCAAATGTCATAGCAAATCGTGTTTCACAGCAGCCCAGACCTTCATGCAGAATATTCTTGGGTTTCATGTTCTGAAAGTAAAGGCAGAGCCTGGCAGTTTTACACACCTGGGGATACAGCATGTCACTCTCCATGGCTCTCTGAGGTTGACAGTTGCCATATTTGCTTATTGGACGTGTCAGAGATGGAACAGCGTACAGCCTTATGTGTGTGTAGCCAGAGCTGAGTCCCTGAACTCTCCCTTTCTCCCTCTGTCCCATAGCCATCCCTGTCACACACACACACACACACACACGCACACGCACATGCACACGCTCACACACACACACAGACACGCACACACACACGCACGCGCACGCACACACACACACACACAGACACGACACAGACACACGCTTGCACACACACACACAGACATGCACGCACACACACACACACACGCACACACACACACACACACACACACACACACACACACACACACACACAAACCTTCCTATATTCATCACAAAGTGTAGTGGATCTGTGTGCGTGTGGTTGTGTGTATGTGTTTGTGTGTATGTTTGTATTTGTGAGTGTTTGTGTATGATTTTTGTGTGTAATTTTGTTAGTAACTGTCTCTTCATGTGCATGTCTAGGTAGGCAACATACAATTAACAACATACAATTTTTTGTGGTGTGTGTGTGTGTGTGTGTGTGTGTGTGTGTGTGTGTGTGTGTGTGTGTGTGTGTGTGTGTGTGTGTGTGTGTGTGTGTGTGTGTGTGGAAAAGGGACACTACTAAGAGAGAGGGACTAATAATAGATTCATGTGCTTCTGTGAAGAGCATTTTGCTAAAAACAGACTTACTGTACACTGCTATTAGGGAACACTATGCTTTAGGGAACAAATTTCTCTTCTTGCTCAATCATGACCTACAGGGAAAGATCTCCATTTCTTTCTCCTCTCAGTGAGTCTCATGGGGCTATGACAGCTGCTGTCTTTAACTTTAGCCTAAAAACAACTTCACTTTTTTTTTGTAACAATCACTATAAAATACTTTGAAGTGCTTTGGTGAATCACATAATTCATTGCAGTGGGAGTGAGACTTCCTGAATGCATATATTCAGAGAAAACAATATGCCTCCTATTTTATGCAAAACACAAAGAATGAAAAAGGTTGGGGAATTTAGAGACTTTCCAAAAATGTGCTCTCCAAACTTTTAAACAGCTTCCATGTCTGTGCAAACTCGGCTGTGATGAAAGGCAAGTGGTGACCAACATCACATTTTTGGATGAGAGTGTGTGCTTGTCTGTATGCCCCTCCATCATTATCATAGAGGCTAAAGCAATGGACACTCTGATTTCGAATGGACATTCTAAGTTGGAAGAAAATGAGGAGGAAGCATTCAAGAAGAGTGCTTAATTATGAGACATTTTAAAGGAAAACAGTTGACAGAAAGTTAGCAAGCCGAGGATATCTCAGGCCCACTCCAACTGTTCCTGTCCGGTATCAGTGTCTTCATAAAATACCGCAAAAACACAGGATCCTTGTAAACACTCCATGCAGGAGCTTAGCCCCAACCAGCATCCTAACCAGAATTACATTATGAAGAATCATCACAGCTACATTGGAGTGTCACCCATTCAGTGCTAAACATAATTGAGGTGTATGAATCATATCCATATAATTTTAGACTGTTCTTGTATGCCTTAGTGTTATGCATTTGTAAAATTACTTAATATGAATATGAGGGAAATATGAAATACATAATGTTATATTTAATAACAGGGACTGG
Source organism: Albula goreensis (assembly GCA_022829145.1). Taxonomy (NCBI): domain Eukaryota; kingdom Metazoa; phylum Chordata; class Actinopteri; order Albuliformes; family Albulidae; genus Albula; species Albula goreensis. The sequence continues at coordinate 5,609,866 of CM040753.1, read as the reverse complement.
TGAACACTTATGTTTTAGCTTGATGGCATCAATCTATGAAATATGGCAAAATTAAAGACATAAGAAAAATTGAAAGACCTCATTGTTTTCCATTAAAGATCTGCATCAATCTTATTTTCGGTGAGTGCGTACTCAATAGGGAGGAAAAGACACACAATATTAAAGTGTTTTTCCTACGCGCTAACACCAATTCATTTTTATTCCGTGCGTCACTAAACAATCCCTCCCAATAAATAATGTCATAAATTTGTTCAAACATGCACTAATAAAAGGAAAAAAAAAAACATTTCAATAGAAAACTTTTGATAAAGATGCCATTTTATTGCATTATAAAATCTGTTATCCTCACCGAGCTGAAGTGAAGTGAATGGAAACATACCATCCCACACAGCACCAAGCACAAAATGCTAATTCTTAAAAGTGGTCATTTTTCTGAACCCTGACTGCTGCAATAGACAGTGTGTTCTGCCCCTGTGAGCTGCAGTACTCATCTAAAGCAGTCAAGAGTGTTCATAAGAATATGGATTGTGCCCACCTAAAAACGTGGTATTTTGCAGTATATCTACCTATTAGCCTTATTGCTGTTAGCCTTATATATGGGCTTTGGAGTTACAGTATGTCCACCTCCACAGACAGTATACCCACCTATTAGCCTTATTACATTAATACATATGGGCTTTGGAGTTACAGTATGTCCACCTCCTCAGACAGTATACTTTAGCCTTATTACCATTAATACATTAATACATATGGGCTTTGGAGTTACAGTATGCCCACCTCCTCAGACAGTATACCCACCTATTAGCCTTATTACCATTAATACATATGGGCTTTGGAGTTACAGTATGCCCACCTCCTCAGACAGTATACCCACCTATTAGCCTTATTACCATTAATACATATGGGTTTAGGAGTTACAGTATGCCCACCTCCTCAGACAGTATACCCACCTATTAGCCTTATTACCATTAATACATATGGGTTTAGGAGTTACAGTATGCCCACCTCCTCAGACAGTATACCCACCTATTAGCCTTATTACCATTAATACATATGGGCTTTGGAGTTACAGTATGCCCACCTCCTCAGACAGTATACCCACATATTAGCCTTATTACCATTAATACATATGGGCTTTGGAGTTACAGTATGCCCACCTCCTCAGACAGTATACCCACCTATTAGCCTTATTATCATTAATACATATGGGCTTTGGAGTTACAGTATGCCCACCTCCTCAGACAGTATACCCACATATTAGCCTTATTATCATTAAAACATATGGGCTTTGGAGTTACAGTATGCCCACCTCCTCAGACAGTATACCCACCTATTAGCCTTATTACCATTAATACATATGGGCTTTGGAGTTACAGTATGCCCACCTCCCTCATTACAGTATACCCACCTATTAGCCTTATTACCATTAATACATATGGGCTTTGGAGTTACAGTATGCCCACCTCCTCAGACAGTATACCCACATATTAGCCTTATTATCATTAATACATATGGGCTTTGGAGTTACAGTATGCCCACCTCCTCAGACAGTATACTCACCTATTAGCCTTATTACCATGAATACATATGGGCTTTGGAGTTACAGTATGCCCACCTCCTCAGACAGTATACCCACCTATTAGCCTTATTATCATTAATACATATGGGCTTTGGAGTTACAGTATGCCCACCTCCTCAGACAGTATACCCACCTATTAGCCTTATTATCATTAATACATATGGGCTTTGGAGTTACAGTATGCCCACCTCCACAGACAGTATACCCACCTATTAGCCTTATTACTATTAATACACATGGGCTCTGGAGTTACAGTATGCCCACTTCCTCAGACAGTATACTCACTTATTAACCTCATTAATATATATGGGCTTTGGAGTTACAGTGAACCATCCTCCTTAGATAGTGTACTCTATTTTCCCCTGTTCCTATTTTCCGTAAACAACACATTTGTCTCAGGATCCTATTACTGTCCACTTGAGTGGACAAAAATAATTAACTGTAAACAGTCTTTAACTCATGACCAGTACATTTGATACACTTGAACTATTTCACTGGATTGTTTACATTACATAATTAACTGTTCTGGAAGGCGACCCACGGAGTGACAGGCCTTTACTTCACAGGCTTTTGATACTAAAACACAGTTCGTTTCTATCATTTCTGTATTGACCATTTCAGTCAGGAAAACTCATGTATTTAGTTAAAAGGATATTTTTTTTGTCTTTAATTTGGGCTCAAATGCTGATAATGACACATTATAAAAACAAGCAAAACTAGTTCAGAGACAGCAATGCTTGCCTGCACACAACACTTAAGTCAGCTTACATTTCATGGGATTGTTGGAACGCTCATTTATGCTAATCGAGATTAATAGGCTTGGGCTTCACAATTAGATGCACATCGGTACCCACAGAATTTATTGTCCATGTCTGTTTTAAGAATCGTATGCTGTTTTTTTAATATATATATATATATATATGCACTTCTCAGTAAGAAACAGTTCAAAAAATGAATAGATGTTATTAGTGCATGAGGCCAATTGTCTTTGAACACTGCATCTCTATGCTGAAAGTGGGGTGGAGACAGGGGTATTTTGAAGAACGCTATTTCCGTATGCATGGATTTCCGAGTGTAAAATAATGACTTTCCAAGCGGTGTCTTGGACATTGTAGCTGGGAGGAATATGACGGGGAGAGAGCATTGCTCTAGTCTAGTAAGGTGTGCAGCCATTAATCTCCCCAGCTGCATGAGGAAGGAAATTCCTTAATCTTGCCATTTGGAGGAGGAGGTCATTTTCCCCTCTCTCCAGTGCTTCCCCTGAAAAGAAAAATAGCAAACAGAATTAAAACACTCTCTGGTAATACATCAAAGAAGATCCCAGTGACACCCAAGTACCGCTTACACAAGGGACTAAAATCACATTAGATTAGAGTTCAATTAATATTGATAGTATTCTGAAAAAATGAATGGCTCAAACAATATAATATTCACATATGCAGTGGTGCAACCAGTACAGTTAGCTTCAGCATGATTTTTCCTTACACAAGTTACACAAAATTTATTTATTAGGTGGCACTTCATTTTTACAGTCTAGATTTACTGTTTTTATACAAATATCTAACAAGTTATAAAAATAGCTTCTAAAATTTTTTGGCAAGAAGAAAAAAATATGATTACCATGTTGTTTTTCAGATGATAATTATTAAAGAGTTATGTCATGTTTGTCAAATATTTATTACTGTATTATTGCATATTGGTTTTTATTGTTGTAAATATGACTTCATATCCATATTATTTATTCTGGTCTAACAGTGAACTCAGTTAACATTGTATCCCAATGTAGTGTAGTATATTTATGTGAATACTTGTCAAAAAATGAGAACATGTTGAGGGGTAATTGTCAGACTTGAAAGGGTTTAATGAACAAGGATGAAAATTACATGATAGGGGGTAAACCTAATGAGATGGACAAAAGTTAATCCGTGCAGTGAAGAAGAAACAAGGTACCACCCGAACCAGTGAATGTGAAATACCCAGCCCTCGGACTTATACAGTGTTATGCTTAAAAAGGTTGAATCGAGGTTATAACTGTCAAGCAAAGAATTCACATCTCTGAAGTGTAAAACACTGGCTTTGACATTAGCTGCACGTCGCATTAGAGGATCAAACCCACAGAACGCATCACAGGCCTCAGAAAATGGCATTTATGTAGCAACTGTCCTTCTGGAATGGGAGAGGGATTATGCCGTATTAATTTCAATGTATATTTTTGTCCCTTATTGTATTCAGTCAAACATCTCCATGGAGCTTTAATAGCATGTAAATCCCTCAGGGCTGAAATCATTCTTGGTTAGGGTTGTGATCCTCAGTGTTTGAAAGCCACTCTCTGCCTCGTGTGCTTTCATCAGTCTAAATGGGATTGAGGGTTAATGTCTCCATTGTGTTGGCTGAACTGAGACTCCCATATTTCACCTGATTCCCGCTGTCTCTTACGGCACTCTGCTTTTAAAGGTAATTTACACGTTTTCATTTTCATTTATGACGGTCCGTTTCCGTCGCAGACAACAGTGACGCATTGTTCACTCGCCATTTACTGGGAGAGAAATGCATCTTTACACGGGTCACATTCTAATTAGATTATACGTCCCATGACCCTGAAAACACAGCGCTACCTATTGACTCGCACTGATCCCACTTGCCATGTTCATTGCAATATGGCTACAGAGCTGTTCTGGAGATGCAGCAGGAAGCTTTTTGCATTTGCTCAACAGAGGTGTCCACGCTGAATACAAAGTCACGGGCGCTTACAAACACCTGACAGCGTTTACCTGGTTTCAGGTGGCAGCAGGTGCCTTTGGGCCCTAAACTGGAGCAAACAGTTTACGCAGCGCCGAGGCAGAGTGGGGACAACAAGATGGGGGGGGGCAGAGAAAAAATCGCAGCATAGCGGTCGTCTGAAACCATAAGTGCGTGCATTGTATATTTGGAAGCAGATATTTCTCAGGGAAAAATAATCTTAAACTGTTACTCCCTCAGCGAAGCAATGTCCTCAAGTGTGATATTACAATAAGCAAATATAAACAGACTTCCCTCATGTAATTTCCCACAGACAGGTAATACTCACTTCTGAAACAGCCTGAGATTGAAACGTAAGGAAGCACAAATGAAGTTGGGGAGTTCAGTGACTGAAATGAGCCAAATCACCCTCTCCTGCCTCTTATACTCAAATTAAAGTCAGACAGTCTAAATACATAATGTTACTGTGGCTCGTGTTAAATTGCCTGGCGACTATGATTTAGTTGATTTTTTTTTATTTGGAAAAAAAAAAGAAATAAAAATAGTGGGTTTCCAAAGGAGAGTACCAGTGCAGAAAGGCACCAGTTTCGTTTCCAGTTTCCCAAGCCTCCCCCACCCCCCACCCCCCCCCCCCCCCATCGTACGGCAGAAGAGGGCAGGCTGTAATGGGAGGAGTGTGCGACGCACTCTCCGAAAACCGCAAGAATATATCAACTTCAATTAGGCCGCCTTCCATTACGCTGCAAATGGGTTTCTCAAAATGAATTAGCGGGGCTTGCTCGACGCCATTCAGCTCCGACTGTCTGAATTTCCACTCTTTATTTCTTTAATTCAATTGCGCTGAATGATGATTAATCCCGTTTGGTGTGATTTCCATGCCAGGAACAGTGGCCTGTTTCTGTTCTCTCATTCATTCTCTTTGTCTGCTCATCCCCGCATCTGCAAAGGGGCTTTCATTTCCTCCATATTACCATTCATTTCCTCCTCTCCTCTTCTCTAATTTTCCCTTTCTGCTGCCACTTATGGGGCACTGTTGCTTGGAAATACCTCAGTATGAGACAACACTCACACCACAATATTAGGTGGGGAGTGGGGGATGGCACTTGGGGTGCAGGAGGTTGGAAAATGGAAAACATGGATACTTGTGGGGTCTCATTCTGTACCCCCTCCAACACACAACCATGTACTTTAAAGATATATGACAAAGGGTACGGATGCCAGAGAGTGCATGTACTGACATTCAATAACAAAATAAGAATAACAACATCACCTTAACAGAGCAATTAGTGTTATTCTAATGGTGATTGTTTGTTTATTTATATGGTTGAGGTTGTCATGGTGAGATAGTGTGCATCAGCTGATTCCGGAACATGGTTGTGGAGTTGTTTGTAACACTGTAACAGACCTCAGAGCTGAAGAGCAGTGTTGAAGCAGGAGGATGTAGCAGCAGCTCCCAGCAGCCATTTGTAACACACCTGTAACTCTGGGTTATAGGTGTGATGCACATGTTAAACACCTGTAACCTATAACACACCTATGATGCATGTGAATGATCCACGGGATCAGAGTGACTGTATCCCAGGCAACAGCACTGCCTGATGCACTCCATTGTGTTTGAAATGACATAACAGAGCAGTACTTGACCCTGAACGGGACTGAGTTTAAGGTCTTATGTCATCAGCCTCTGCTTTTTTAAACAATTAAAAACAGGGAACTAAAACGCACCAAAGGCTTGTATTCAACCCACATTTATCCTTGTCCTTGACTTTACATGCTCATCTTGTTCTTTTTCTTAATCACAGTTTGATGCGTTCAGTGATAACTGAAGTTAGCTGTATGAGTGATGAATTGGGAGGTAAGATTTAATGGAGGTGAGTGAGATTACTGCTTTTAAATGTTGAAAATTGAAATGATTAGTCATCAATTTTGAGCCACGGGGTGGGGGGGGGGGGGTAAACATGTCTTGTCTGTTTTTTTTTTTTTTTTTTTTTTTTTTTCAAGGCTGTGGGTGAGCAGGCCAAAAGTAGACAGGGTGGAATGGTGAGATGGTAGTGACATTTCGACACAACTTAAAACCTTCCAGATGGTAGGAGGTATGGCCGAACTCGATGAGTGGAACTCCAGGATGGCTTTGGATTGTTTGTACAAATGTATTCCTTTTTCAGTGTCGGATCTGTGTAGGTGAAGAACACTCAGGCTGTGATCATGAAACCATACAGTTAGTGACGTTCTTACATTGCGGATTGATGCGGTTTTGGTTTGCTGTTTCCTTGGTGCTGTAATTCATGTATTCACTGCCGCTCACAGTGTTCCACTGTAATATATAATTTCTCTTCTGTGTTAATTATAACTGTGACGTTCATTAAGCTTAGTACATGGATTCCACAACTGCTCATCTCATTTCATCCATTACTCTTGAAGTTAGAATCACCATTCTTATAATCCAATAAAGCAGGATGAGTTTAAGTGTGTGTGTCATTATTTACTATCTCAGAGTGGAAACTGTTGGCAGATATGGGAAGCCAAGAGGATTCTGACACAACTGTGATGCAACATTTGGGGGTAGTGTGAAATTACTCTAAGCCATCTGTGAAAACGTAAAAAAACATGACAGTGTTCCCATTGGGTTATAAATGTTCATCAATAATATTCAGCATGTAAAACTACACCTGATGAACATACCAAAGAATGCCGGAGTTTTATTACTATTATTATTTTTTTTTTTTAAGAAAATAATTTTTTAAGAAATTATGGAGGTGTGAAAACTGTAATATACACTTTTATTTTTGGAATGAAAAATTGCACCTTGCACCACCTCTCTTTGCATTCTGCATTATTTAACCGGATATAAACAGTAATGAGATACAGTGACAGGCTCCTCTTGTGTACTTTGTAAAAAATGTTGTTTGTGTGATTTGATACAGGTGAGAGCCAGCAGAGGTGTGTGCAGCTGTTTAGAACAAAACCCCACCAATAATTCAGGAAGGGAGCTACGCACCCCTGGTATAAGCTCAGCGGTCAAGGAAGTGATCTTGATTGCGTATTGGCAAAGATAACTGTTATCTTGCTACTAGGTGAATAGAAATAATTTTGGGCAGTGGCTCTCAAGTTTGGTCTGCCGTGGTCTCCCGTTCATGGTGAAGGAAGAAGCCTTTCCAGAAAAATAAACCAAAACATTGTTAAATGACAGTTTTGGTAGAAGTTCTTCAATTATTGTCACTCCAGTTTCTCCAACACATTCTCATTATGGACAAATAGTTTCCCCCATCAAAAGGTTATTTAACCATACCTTCTGTGCCAAGTCAGCCATCTTTGCTCAATAACTTTTTTTAAACTTGTTCCCTCTATCCTTACTGTAATGTCCGCCTTGTGCTAACTCAGTAAAAATCATTCATTTGCGTGCAGATACGCCTGATTCAGCTATTTTAGCCCACCCACAAAGCGGGTACAGTTTAATTACCTGCGCATACTGTCATAAGCTGGAACATAAAGATGAGAAGATCAGATAAAGAGTAAATGGCACTGGGGAGCTGTTTCGTACTGCAGTGTCTTGAAACGAAAGCCCAGGTTTGTTGATTGTCAGGAATCTGAGAAAAATCAAAAATCTGAAACCTACTCTGCAGTAAAGTGGGGTGGGGGGGGGCGGGTATTGTTCCGTTCTGTTTTAGATTACACAAGCATAATGAAATGTGCAATTATGCAAAATGAAGAAAGCACTAAGTAGAAAATATGATCATACAGAAATAAAACATCTTGTTATATAAACAATGAGAACCTTTACCCCGGCTGACAGTGTGTGGTTAATATGTTTTTTTTTTTTTTTTTTTTTTCGTTTTTCAGTTGAGGATGAATAAAAGCCTTATCTCCACTGTACATTCAGAATATCCCCTTAATTGTGTATGCACATACTGTGTGTTACATTTTAAACCTCAACAGTAGTGCAAAAACAAAACAAAACAAAAAAAAAAACCCTTTCACACTCACCATACCTGAGGCAGGAGTGCTCAAACTCGTACTGTTTAATCCCGGTTGAACCTGTAGGATTAATTTACATCGAGCAGATGGCGGAGAGTAGTGTCATCTTTGCTGTTGAACATGCCAAATGCGTTTTCAAGTGTAATTAAAACAAGTATTATTTGCATTTGCATCGCGCAGCACAAAAATCAACAAACTCAACAGATCAGGGCTGCAAAGCTGTCTGTTTGAAATTTCTGACCTCGCTGTGTGTGTGTGTGTCTGTGTGTGTGTGTGTGAGTGTGTTTATGTTTGTGTGTGAGCGCTTGTATGTGTGTGCTTCTGCGTGAGTGAGTGAGGTTGTGTGTGTGCGTGCGTGTGTACATGTTTTGTGTGTGTGTGTGTATGTGTGTGTCTGTGTGAGTATGTGTGTTTGCCAGTGTGTGTGTTTGTTCGTATGTGTGTGCATTGTTGTGTGTTTGTGTGCATGTGTGTATATATGCATGTGTGCATGTGTGTGTGAGTGTGTGTGAGTGTATGTGTAAGTGTAGGAGTGTGTGTGTATGTGTGTGCGTGTGTGTGAGCTCTATTCCTAAGGCACCTGATAGTTCTCAGTGATGGGTGTATGGATGTGGAGATGGCACCTTGATTTTAATGCTTATTCTCAGAGCACCATGCAGCGCCAGCAGAAATTTCCATGGACGATGCATCGCCTCATGAAGACTGCTGATTTCGTCAGATCAGCCGGTCACAACCTTAATAAAAACTCTGTTTTGCACTGACATTAATTTAAATAACGTCTCTGAAGTGTTGCTGTTTGAAACAGAGCTGTGTTTTTTTTTCCTCACACTACCTGAGGGAAGTTTGTGCAAGCTCCTCGCTTTATTTTGAGAAACTTTGTTTTTCGCCTTTTTCTGCACCATTACCCTGAAGAAAAGGCCAGCGTTGTAGCCTGACATAATCGCTACACCGCAGAGGCCCCTGGGAGGGCACGGACGTGTAGAACTGCAGCGGCCCAACGTGTCCCCTTTGAGACAGCCCGGGTCAGGGCAGATCGGATCTGTATTTAGTGAGATAAACACAGATACCTTCCTGCAACGGGCACTGGGAGGGGAACGACCCGGCAACGCACGGATAACAACTCCTGATGAAGGACTTTGGAGGGATTTATTTCTCTTCATATTACCCAGAAAAAAAAAAAAAAATCCTTCCCTTGATGTTGTAAGAGCCTCGCACCCACTCTTTAAGAATTAATATGAGCAAGTCCCTGATCTCAGATCAGTTTAGCTTTTGAAATTTAAAGGATATGGATAGAGTAAGGGCAAGGGGGACACGATCCTAGATTGGCAATCCTGTTGCAGGATACTGTGGATGAGGCTTTGATCCTGGATCAGTTTTGACTTTTGGCTTATGAAGAACAAAGTCTGAATAAGGGCAGGGGAGGTCAGACCCTCTGGCCGCACTCCTCATGAATGAGACCTTGATCTTGGATCGGTTTCGCCTTTTATCTCATAATGGGTCAGGTTAGGCTATAAAATGACAAAAACAGCACCCCTACTTAAAGTCACTTTATGAATAAGACTCTGATCTAGGATCAGTTTAGCCTGTCAGCTCATAATGGATAATATTAGGATATGGATTGGGTAACCTGATCCTAGATCAGCCTACCCAGTTTCCCCATTATTATCAGCATAATAATGAAAGACCCCCACACAAAATCCTCTTCAGCCATCTCTAATTCTACACATCACAGAACTACAGTGTTTCCAGTGCCAGTCATCCCATGTTCCTTTTTCTCGGCCTCTCTATGAAATTTGACTTCTTAAACCAAAAAGAAACAAATAATTTGTCAACAAAAGCTACACACCTGTGTGCTTTGTGGTTTTTGCGCCACCCATTTCAGATTTCCCTCAAAAAGAAAACGTGTGTGTGTGTTTTATTTATGTTTTTTTTTTTTTTTTTACCTTGTTTACATACCCAAAAACCTTTTCCTGACCTGGTGCAGGGTTCCATGATGGAGCAGCAGAACCTGCAATGTCTTTGCAGTAGGGCCCGGCTCGCCCTCATGCAAGGCAAGGACTTTTAGCAACTAACCAAGCTCATTCATTCAGTCTCAGAGTATCCCGACAGTAAAATCCTGTTCATTCACTCAGTCCCAGAATATCCTAACAGTAAAATCCTGCATGCCTGTGGGTGTGACTGTCGCAGGGGCTGTGGCTGCGGGCCATGGGCACATTTCAGCATGGGCGATTTGGCCCACCGATCGCGTATGTTCCAGCCCTTCCAGCAGCTTGGTGTTCTTGTCTGGATCGCTGACCCTGAAAATCTCCATTCTTGCTCTTAAAAAAAAAAAAAAGTCTTCATATTCATGCTACAGGAGATTCCAATTGCTTTATTTCAAGCTGCAAAATTGAAAGTTGAAATTGAATTTGTTCCATTCCATTTAGGGCATGGATTACAAAAAAAAAGGAAAGACAAAAAAATGCCCAGATAGATGTGGATATGGTTGGAAATCAGTCCACTGAAGCCTGCTAAATTGGGAACATTGCGTTATATTGATAAAACACATGAGCACGACAAATCCAGGATGGTCTCAGTTGAGATATTTAAGTTCTGTTTTTTTTCCATCCAAAACAATTTCATTTCAGTTCATTTTTTAATTAAATGTGATTTGCTGCTTCAAATACAACATTCTGCTCTGAATGCATCTGATTCTAGACTCATGCGCAATCCAGGCATGCACTGGTTGGCTGTTGCCCAGTCCAGCATTTCATGTATTGCAAGTCCTGCGATGTAGTTAAAGACCTGCAGAATTACAGCATCTTTGCTGTCAGATGCCATTAATCTATCATTGAGCACCCCCCCCCCCCCCCCCATACTAATGACCAGCATGGCATATATTACTGTATGGATATGAATTATTCAGCTGTGTGTTAAGGCAGCAATATGGCTGCTCAGCAGTTCTTCCTGCTGACCTCTGATTAACTGTGTTACAACATAACTTGCAAACCCAGATTTACTTTTGCATTTGACACATTTGAATGTGTTTTGAATTATTAATTACTTCCTGTACAAGTTCACATGCACAGGTGGGCAGTGTGTTAATTTTGTGTCTCAGTTTAATTAATACTGGGATACATTTCTGCACCATCCCCATTTCCCTGTTATGAAAAATCATAATGAACAGTTGTGTAGCACCTTGCAGAATCACAATGACAACCAATTGAATGTAAGCAAGAATATTAGGAAATTAAGTCTTTGAAATCCTGATATGCATTCCCTTATAACAACTCATAAGATTGTGTGTGTGTGTGTGTGTGTGTGTGTGTGTGTGTGTGTGTGTGTGTGTGTGTGTGTGTGTGTGTGTGTGTGTGTGAGAGAGAAAGAGAGTGAGAGAGTGACAGACAGGAGTTCTGTTGCAGACATTCCAAATATTTTTTGCTGTACTCTTATTTTTGCCGAACGCTGTACGATCAGTAAAGATGTCGCAGGCAGACATTGGTGGGACTGCAAAGCCATGCCCTTTAAAACCTTACCTTTTATTAGTATGTTTTGATTGCAAAATTTGGAATGTGCAATGACATTCAGAAATAAATGTGCTCTAATAATATTCTCCCACCATTGAAATGGTATTTTACTTTATTCACAGGTTTCAGTGTTCACACTTTGAGCCCTTTTGATATTTACACCAATATGAAATTGGGTTGTTTCTACGGTGCACATAAAATAGAATATGTGTGCCTGCCATCCATTTCCTTACAGTTTGAAAATGCAAGGAAATGAGTGGCAGGCACACTTATTCTACTTTATGGGCATCGTAGAAACAACCCAGTTTCATATTGATGTAAATATCAAAAGGGCATTATGTGGAAAATGAAGAGAAAGGACAAGGTGCTGAGCTGGTACTAGTTTGTGAGACAGATTTACAATGGCTGGGGGTAGTTCCGTTCAGATGGGGCAAGAGTGGATGTAATATTAAGTATTAAAAAATGCATTTGTACCACACCGTATGTGTGTGTGTTCTTTTAAATCATTCTATAGTAGTTTCTAATGTATAGCTCATTTATTTATTGACATTAATTTCAGTTTTTATCCTTATTCCTTCATTGCTGTTTGTCTTATTTGGGCTATCGATGCTAACTTGGATGTTATCCTTTGCATGACTGAGCAGTTTTATTATACACTGGCCCATGGTACAGAAATACATTTAATGCAAGGTAGAGACAGACCCCAAACAGTGCAGTGAGAGAGAGGTAAGGGCGGAAGAGGACAGGGTGGTGTGAGGTCAGAGAGAGGGAAAGGGACCGGAGTGTGCTGCTAGCAGCTAGCGGTGGCGCTGGCGTTCCCAGGAGGCCAAGTCTGACACTTTGAGAGTGAAAAAAGGTCAACCCCCGGAGGAGGTAACACTGTGAAACACGGTCTTTACATCTCCCCCTCTATCGCTGCCGTAGTTCCATCAGGAACAACCAATTAAAGCAGGCGGGAGAGCGCCAGGAGTCTCTACGCTGACACCGTGTGCCAGGAGCCTCTACACTGACACCGCGCTGTCAGGTTCTGAGTTCACCGCCGGGTCGACTTTTTTCTTGAAAGAACATCTTTTTCTTAAAAAAAAAAAAAAAAAAAGAAAAAGAAGGCCTGCTTTCATGCCCTTTGAGAAGTTATGTTGTTTGCCTCATGCCGGAAACACAGCCGCCAGGCAGGATGATCAGAACTACGAGTCGTGTGAAATGTGCCACAGTTACTGTGCTGCAGGAACAAGTCCAAACAGGAGGAGAAACAGGCACCAGAATACCAAGCAAAGTCACATAATTATGAATAAAAATGAAAGGAAGATCTTACAGTAGCAAAAATATTTTCCTTATGAAGTGAAGCCCACAAATACAAAACAAATGCGCTATAGATCTGTAAAAACTATATTTGTATACGAAATTGTTTATATCTAAATTAAATTGCAGCTCTATTTTCACCAAAAATTCACAAAAACATGAAATCCCAAATGAAATGCCATCCTATTTTCCCTATATATGATAATGCAACTGTATCTCTTCATCCTGTCTTCTCACCACCTATACTGACTAAGGAAATACCAATACCAAATACCAATGGGAAAAACAATCCCTTTATATTTCAGCACATAATATAACATAATTTCTATGACCTTTGTATTGTGGAATTGTACATGATACTGAAAAACATACATGCCGAGGAGTAGGAAAACTCGGTCCTGGTACAAATATATGAAGTTTGTGCCAGTAAAATCCCTAACTATAAAGTACTGGTAATAATACTGAATAAAGGTGCCGGAGCTGGAGTAGAAGGTGCACCCTCAGACTCAGAGGCCTTCAGAGTATTCAGCCTCATTCATTTAATAGCTGCTTGAACTGTAATCAAGAGCTTGAATGAAATAGTACATAAACAGATCCCAGGACCTGCTTTGAGAAATACACAGTGAGTGCATGTTTTGTATATCAAGTGGCTAGTAACTTTGTACAATAGAAAATATATTTGTACCGATGCAATTCTCAACTTTTTTTTGCAGTTGTACTTCAAATGTTGTTCTCTGCCTTTAAAACATCATTTCTGCCTGCTGTCAGAGTATTGAGTCACCAAAGCCGAAAATCATGAAGGCTGTTTAAATAAATCATTTTCCAGCTTCCCCCACACGCTTTCAGTTTTTAAATGCACTTCTACAGGTGTAAGTATTATGTAATGATGTGTTTGTAAACAGTATTTAGACAGTATGTACCTCTGTAATTACTGTGTTATTACTTAGGCCGCTCGTAAAGTGTGTGCTTTATATAAAATCTGTTGTTTTATGTGGCACAAATCTACACCTCTCAGCATCTAATTATTTATAGGACCTCATGTAGCTTCAAATGAATATAAATTTGTGAAAACAATGAGTGTATCTGCTTAGCCATTAGGGATTTAATGGCTTCCTGTACCCAGTAAAATCCCAAGATCGGCTTGCCACTGTCACTATTGAGCCTCATCCCTATCTGTAAAATATTTATCGGATACCAATGCAGTGTCACACACTGGCAGAGGACTGGATTTGGTGCTTTCTATCGCATAGGGCCAGCCTATAGCCTAGTGGCTAAGGTACATGACTGGGACCCTGAGGTTGGCGGTTAAGTCCCAGTCCAGCAAGGCCTTTAACCCCACATTGCTCCCAGGGGAGATTGGCCCTTGGCTAGTCTAATCAACTGTAAGTCACTTTGGATAAAATGACTAAATGACAGTCATGTAATGCATGTATGTTCTGCTGAAAATGGAGGTCTGGATTAAGGCAGCATTGCCCCCAACACTGACCTAACTTTGACAAGTTAACCTGCTTCAGCTCTCATCTCACCTCACTTTGGATACTGTGGCCACTACTGGAGCTGTGAGCAGATCCACAGGTGCTGTGATAGCTGTCTGCACTTATCCTTTTGTCATTTATCACTTATCCCATGGAAAATGTGATCAGGAGCAAACTATCATTGGATTTATGACAGCGTATAGCAACCTGAAAGCCACGGGTGTCAAGTTTTTAAAATAACGAAACAGATTTTTCATTGGAACATGAGCAATTGCACAGAGATGGCAGTGAGTAATTTATGGTTGCTGTTGATGCCACTCAGGTTCTGAGAGTTATTTTTCATTAATTCTCAAACAGAACAAAAAAAAACGCCACTGTAAGCCAAAGTCACGGCCAAAACGTGGCTTGAACCCCAGCCGATAACAGCACTGATAAAACTCGTGGTCTGCTCCTCCTCAGTGCTCAGTGTTGCTTCTGCCTCCACCCCATTTCAGCGTTCAGTTTCACCACCCAGACATCTTTATACGGGAGCGAGGCTGGACTGGCTGTCTGCCGAACGGTGCGCTTTGTCTGCATCAGATACCGCCATCGGATGGCCTGATCTGCGGTCTCTCATCGCTGTAGGTTTCTGACTTGGAGTTTATTTATTTATTTATTTATTTGTTTATTTATTTATTTATTTACCAACTTGGCTGCATCGCACAGCCCTCTCTCTGCTCTATTCACTGCAAAGTTTCTGATACCATCAGTAATACTCTGCAGTCATCTACTGTTGGAAGTAAACGTGCTGTGTAGCAGTTTTGTGTTTGCTTGTTTTGTTCCGCTGTGTATCAAATGCCTTGTCATTTGGCTCAGTGTTCCCTCTCAGTCTGCTTAAAAATCTGGTTGGTCCTGTTGGTTTCTGTTTTTTTTTCTTATTTTCTGTGACATTTTTTTCCCCAGTCAATGGTAAATATAAAACAAAATATTTATATATTTATTTACATATTGTGACTTATGCAGATGGCATGTAAAGTCTGAAAATGTTATGGAACCAAGTGATTCACTGATTTAAAAATGGCCATTTATTCTTTTGTGTTTTATTGCACTTTTTATGTAAGAGTGAGCCAAGACAGCATAATGAGCACTCACTTTAAGGCAGACTGAAGATGTGCTGCGGAGGCAGTCATTTTCAGAAATTAATTTTAATTTTTTTCTGTTTTTTGAAAATCACAAACTCTGCGGCACGTCTCCAATTAGCCTTTGTGTGGCAGAGATCACACGCTGCTCCGGCATTCACAAAACAACAGCAGAAAAATTAAATTCATGTTGTCGGCTTTCATGTAAAAATAACCAATATAACGCTCTTCATGTTTCACTAAATTCCCATTTGTAAAGTTGTGCGAAAGGATGAGAGGGGGGGTTTGATGATGTCATCACTCTCGAGTGGCCACTTCTGGTCAGGTGCCTGTGGTGGCGTGAACTATGTGTGCTGGACACTAACCTCTCCTTCCTCTGATCACATGGGCAGTGTGCCGCTGGTGGTGTGACTACAGCGTGGAAAGTGGAAAGAGAGACTCTCATGATGTGAATGGGAGGAGGTACAGTACGCACCCATGGGGTTAGGAAAATGAGAGAAAAAAATCTGGGGAAAAAAATTAAATTCAGAAAAATAAGTACCATTTGTTTCATTCAGATAAAGGTGTTTGGCCATGTTTAAAAGGGAGACCAGCAGCGTTCTTAACATGGCAGTTAGAATGGACCAGATTTTAAATTTCATTCTGAGGGGTCGTCTCCATGGCAGCAGAATTACTGTCACAACTTTGTTCGATATTCTTTCATGTAAAGCAGACTAAAAGCGGTCTGTATGGTCTCCACCGAGCACCGGCAAACTGGGAGCAATACACTTCCCACTGTTATTGATTTTTGCTGTGAATTCCTCAAACACATTAAAAACCAGCCCCCTGTATTTTAAAATCAGGCAACAGCAAAAAGAAAAACTGCAAAAACTGGGATATTTGTAAAATTGCTTCAGGGAAGAGAAGACTCTTCCATCCACAATAACTGTTTGTGTGTAGTTTGTGTTGTTCTGTTTGGGGTACATTGATTTTCATCTGAACTGCAAAATGCTCAGCACCTTCTAGTAGTCGCAGCTGTTGTCTTCTCTTGCAAAATAACAAGATGTGCATTCTTATCAAATCATTATGTGTCAGGATTAAGTAAGGACTCAAGTGCAGACAAAGTGAAAATAAACCGAAGTTTGCAGCCCAGTTCAAAGTCAACAAATCCAAAATCAAAATCGGTAATCAGGCAGAGGTCAAAACCAGGGAGACTCAGCAAAGGTACAAAACACAATCCAAGATGGAAAAAGGGAAAACAGTCAGAAGTCAAAAACCAGAAAAACACAGCAATTAGGCAGAATCAGGATCCAAAACACGAAAACGGGAAACAGGCAGGAACAGAAAGGCTTGTACAGTACACAGAAAGCAGAGCAAACTGAGATGAACTTGCAACAAGCATAAGGCAAGGCAGGGTGTAAATGCACAGAGACACAGGTGAACAACAGGGCAGGTGAAACAAATCAGCAAATAGGTAAATAGATGGAAGGCGGGGCAGACACAAAGGGGAAAAAACAAAAACAAAAGCACATGGACCGGGAAAACAAAGAAAATGAAAACACACAAGCACAAAACCAGTCGAACAAAACCGAAAAAATAAAAACATGACAAATAGTGTCAGCAAATACTGACAATTATGATTTAATAAAAAATATTAATATCAAATAGTTAATGCAGAAGTCCAGGTGTGGGTCCTACATACCTGGCTCTGTCTGCTAAAGGTAAACATGGCAGCAGTGGCTCAGATATCACTCCCAGCCGGTCCGAATCATCCATTTTCAGTGCTGTGTTCTCCACTCTGGGTGCCTCTCTCTGTGCCTTTGTGGTCTCTGTTTTGGTAACAAACGTTTGGGGTAGATGCAGTCTGAGCGTTGAATGAATTCAGGCGTTCCCATTTTCACGTTCGGACCTGTTGAACGTATCGGACATGCCGCGCTGTGCCAAGAGGCCCATCTGGTTTTGAAAGTCGCAGCCAAACATCCAAACACAATGCAATGCTGCATTTTGTTTTTCCAAGAAGGAGAGAAGAAAATGAAACAAAACAAAGCAAAACCGCAGAATATTCTTTGTTCCATATCACGGCACAGCCAGAAAAATCAACTTGTTTCTGTTTTCCTTGATCGTGTGTGGGAACACACGGAGCGTGAAGACCTAGATGGAGCGGATTCTTCTACAGCAACAGACCACACACAGGCTGAGAACGAACAAGATTCCTTTCCAGCTCCACATGGTACAAAATAACTGTAATTTATAAGAACAGTTTGTTTTCTCTTCTTACTCCAGCATTACATCTTGTTTTGCTTTTTTGGTGATTGAGATGTGTTTAGTTTGAAACGCACAGCAAAACATAATACAGTATTCTGGACTCAGTCACCTCGGGACAAGTGTATGCAAGACGCAAGGTTTTACGATCTGTGTGACTATGTTCAAAAGTAACTATTATAAGGCATGGTAATATTCACAAGCTGGTTTTCTTGCTTTTCCAATAGTTTCAGATTTTAACAGTATACAGTAATGTACTGCAATATTCTAAATACCAAACATGAAAATAAAAATACTTATTACACTAAACAAATTGCATTACCAAAGACTATTTATATTGGTAATTGTTACATTTAGTATGTGATTGTGGATCTGAATGTGGTTTCCTGCTTAAGAAAAGGTTAAGATGGGTAAACACGGGATAATAAATAACTTATGGATAATAAGGCTCAGCTTTATTAATAATTCTCATTATTGATTGAGCTTTGGACCAACCACATTAATGTAGCACTGCAGATCATATAGGCCAATACTGTACTAAAGTAGAGCAACAGAACAGCAGTAGTTACTCACACCCAGTGGCAGAAGTAAAAATCCTAAATACAGGCATAATATTAAAAGTAAGACATTAACTAGTATACAGGAGTGAGTCTTGCGACTAGGTGTTCAAGACCCAGCCATGCCATTGCCGGCAATGGCTAGAGGCCAGCATTGGCAAGGCCACATTTGGCTCAGCCTCAATGGGGAAAGGTAGGGGTTGAGCCAATTTGTTATAAACTGAATATATTGTGACATCACATCCTCCTGGGACAAGGGTAACATGTAATTGGTAAATCTGCTGTGTGTAAAAGTGAGGGCTTGTTGTCATGTGACTCATAGGAGTCACATGCTTATTGCTGCCCCCTCCAGAAGTTTGAGGGAGCATGTTGTTGTGTGAGACTGAACAGTTCAGCTGAGTTCAGGGTGGGAAAAAAAATCTGGGAAAAAAACAAAATAAATCAAAAAAAGATTCCTGATCAAAGTCACACATTTGCCAGCCATTCAGTTTGTTACAAAAGGCAATGCCCTTCTGAAACTGTTTAGGACACACCTCTTTATGATCTTGTGCAACAATTTCAATGCTACACCCTACAGAACAATCAGAGCCATATGAACCTACTGCAGCTGCACGCTTGCATCCACAACATAGATACAACGAGTACAAATCAAATTATGTAAAATTAAAAGAACAGATAAAATACACTATCAAATAAAGTAAAATAGCAGGACTTTACAATTTAGGTAACCCTGTGAAACAAAAGCTACATTGCCTTTCACATATTGTTGGAACCCATGTACTGAGCCAGAAGGAAATTGTATTGTGTGGTCACAATAGCATCCATATACAGTAGATACATAAATGACATGGTTTAGACCTATTCACATATTCAACAGGCAATGCACTGGCACCGTGCTATAGTTTCAGGCAAACCTTTGGCTGCCGTTATCCACAGGGTTTCCGAGAAAAGCCAACAGTTATCGCTATTGAGTGAGAGGGCTGGGAAAAAGGAGAACAAACTGCTGGCCTGTTGAATTAAAGCCATCCGATTCAGAAACGAGCGAAAAGTGGAGGGGAAAACGCCTCATCCTTGTCCAGAATAAAACAGATGGCGCTCATTTCCTAGGAAATTATTTCAATTATGATTCCGCCTTGGGTGAAGGGAGAAAAAAAAAAAACACGGTTCCTACATTCCCCTTTTCCTGACAACATCTGAGACGGAGCCGTGACTGCAGTGGAGAATAAATAAATGACTGTATCGTTATGCCAAATTACGGTGGCATTGATACATGGTAAATACATGGCTCTGCAGCTAACCATAATCAGTGTTATATTACCGCATAATAAACATGCGTCTGCCTTTTCATGCCAAATGACTGTTGTATGAAACATTGCCTGGCCCTATCTGTCTTTCATCGCAATTCCAGTTTAATTCCGTATGCTTTATTTGCATGAGGAACTCATAGCGTATAAAATGCCAAAAGCATAGGAATTAATAACAATCGGCCCGTGATAAACAGTGGAGTATAAACACTCTGAGATAGATATGTGTCTTTTTCTCCCCTCGCTAACGAATGTAATCACAAAGGATGCAGTGTCATGACTGCTGTGCTGTCTATGGCATTTGTGTGCAGGTGAATGACTGTGTTCTGTGGGGGCTGTCATTAGCCGGAGGTCCTGTCATGGTATCCATGGTGAGCCAGAACCGGGGTGTCCGTGTTGAATGCCTGTCTCCCTGTACCCCAGAGGGGGGTGAGCTGCTGAAGGTCTCTGGAGGCGGGGGAATGAGAGGTCCATTACCCTGGCCTGTGAGGGGGGCAGGATAGCCCCCCCTGAACCTGGCAGAGCTGGGGCAGGACTCCAGTAATGCTGATCTGCAGCTCAGCTGAGCAAATACTCACACTGGTATATTTATCTGAATGTGCGCTGTTGAGTGAAATTATTCACACTTCCATTCACCACTATGTCAGGACGGTCGGCAAAAGACAGTTATAAAAATGGGTGGGGTTTACCGTACTGATATGTTTCACTGAACCAGAAATGGGAGGAGCTACCATATAATATCAGCCACTCGATAATTTTGACCATTGATTGTATTGGCTGTTGAGTTGAAAACATTTTTTGATTGGTTCAAGTCAATGATAAACAGTGTGTAGCTCCGCCTTAATGAGGTTCATCATATTTCATTTCAGCCATCATATGTGGGCAAGACTGTGTATGTGCGTATCAGAGAGAAAGAGAAGGAAGGCTGTATGTCAGTACCCTTACCCATATCCATTATTTATGGATTCATTTGTTTATTGTATATTTTATAGGGAGAGGAATGAACAGAACATAATGCTGTGAAATAGTTCATTTTATGCGCTGTTCATAGGAAACAGCTACATGATTAATGGACAAATTTTCACAAAGCATGTTGTTGGAAAAACTACAATGATCAACTTTGATGTGTCAGTTAAAAACAAATATTTCACTCTTTTTGACAGCCAGAGTTAAATAACACAGAAATCAAATTATTGCTCATAGCAGATTATACAATAGTCCCTATGTCTGAAGGCTACGGAAATAGACTGACTACTAACAGAATGTGAAAACAACAAGGAAATGACCTTGTGATGCTTAAATATGCCTTGTTAGCATATACAAAGCCCAGAAGAACTCATTCATTTTTTTCTCACTCAATTGTAAAACACCTAAGAGAGTACATACAGTAAGACGATCAAGGAAATGTAGTATTTCTACACCACTGATAACAACAGCAGTCGATTAGATTATACTTATGTTGCCAACAGTCTTCATTAACATGGTTACCATGCTACTCCGTGTCCAAAAACAATCTGGGGAGACTTTATATAAAGTGTTAAACCCTCTAATATCCATTTACTGTACATATGTACTATACTCTCAAAACTCTGCATGCTTTTACCCCCTGAGAGCAAAAGCTTTGCCTGCGTGAGAAATCTGAAGTCATTTCTCCATGCATTAATTTCCGTAATACATGAGTTAGCAGTCACGGTGCAGACAGGGACATGGGCCTAACTCAGTGTGTTCTCACAGCTGGGCACGGAGAGCATCTCCCTGCATATTTAAACTGAGTCTGGATGGGCTGGCAGCCCGTCCAATCAGGAGCGAAACGTTCAGCAGTCGAACGCGTGCGGTGCGACGGGAACTTGCCGCGGCCAGGGAGCGATCAGCCCAGGAGTTGGGCTGTGTCACGGCAGGACTTGGCTGCTAAAACGACTTTAAGACAAACGGATCGTCTTGACACATGCTGGAAAGAGCAGGGAACTCAACAGCTGGGTTTACGTTCCAGCGTTCTGAGAGGCTGGCCACAGTCCACTCCGTTTGAGCTGGACACACATGCAGTTCCTAAGGGGCTCTGCAATGCAGGTTTTGTTGCGCAATCCTGTCCCTTATTTCAGTGATGCTACGAGAGCTGTTTAAGAAATCACCTGATCTTAGCTGACCTCCATCTTTAAAATTCAATTCAAATTCAGAGATACTTCATCGCCATGACAAGAGAAAACTACAACTGCATTTGGCATTGAAATGCAGATGCAACACAAAGGCATTAAAATGGATCAAATACAATAAATGGATGTCGCAAATGAGCCTAAACTCAAGGGAGGGTAACCCTCTCTCCCACTTGTATGCAAAAAACTTAACCCCATCTTGAACAGAGTTTTAACAGAAGAGAAGAAGACTCGGTGTCAAAGGTTATGAATTCAAATACACACACCAGCCTTTGTTAAGCTTGCACTCTCTCTGAATTTATGGCTGGTAGGCACACACCAGGATGCCGGTTCTGTTGTGTGCCTGTTCGGGAAGCAGGCGTTTTTTTTTTTTTATATTTTTCTGGGAGGTCGTGTAATTGATTTATCAGGGCGGAGGATTTTGGGATTTTTATCTAATGAAGAGGAACTTGGGGAAAGCAATAGGAAAGTATGTCTCTGTATGCACTTCAGCCATCCTGCAGTCACCACACAGCATACTGTGTACAGCTAGCCAGGCTTTTATTCTCTCTCACCCTTTCTCTCTCTCTTTCATTCTCTCTCTCTCTCTCTCTCTCTCTCTCTCTCTCTCTCGCTGAGTTTTTAACCTCTTTGAAATTTGAAGTTACAGTAAGATGTTTCCTTTGGACCTGCAATGCAGACATTGTCTAATTATCTTGTAACGACTTTCAATAAATAATTACAATGAAACCATCAATCAAAGGGCAAAACATTGATAACAAAAAAAAATCCAATATCCACTGAGCCTCGCAAACCCTGCATGATAAATATGTAGAGCCCCATGTTGGAAATGTAGCATAAATTATGCAGTTATAGATTATGAAAACATGCACAGGATACAAAAAATGAAATTAAACACTTTTTTGATGACTCAGAGGCAGAAAATTAAACTATTGACCATGGAAATCATTAGAGTCATGGGAAACTAATGGGCACTCAGGACTCATCTCCCACCAGTGGAACCCGGTCCACCCCACATGGGGTGCAGGAATATAGTAACGATATTCTCTGACTCTACAAGACCGATGATCTAATGAGTTCCCTCCATTGGCTGGTGTTAACACCTTTCATGATTCCTATTCTACCATATACTGTCGGCTACATCCCAGGTGACACGTAATATTATTATTATTGGTGTTTGAAACTCCAAAGAGAGTTTGCTCAACAAGGCAAACAAGGAAATAATAAGCATAACTATACCAGAGTTAACAACATGAGCCAATTATATTATAATCATGTTGCCAACATGCTTCATAAAATGGCTGCCATACCTCTGTCTCGTAAAATTTACAACATAAAATATACCTTCTAACAGCCAATTACTGTACATATGTGCTGCAGTCTCAAAACAATGCAAGCATTAACCACCTAAGAGAGCAAAAGCGTCGCATGAGTAAAAAAAAATCTGAGGCAGTTTTGTAACATTGTTTTATCAATGTTAGAAAGTTTTCAAGCATAAAAACGTTGTACGACTGCATGGGAAGGCTATTTGGTCATCATGCATCACGCAAACAAGGTCATAAAAGCTGCTCATTGTAATTGAAATCTGTTTAGAAAATGACTAAACGTGTTCTCTGTATGTCATAAATTTCCCTCTGAGATAAAAGAGGGAGACCTTCCTTCCTCCAGGAGGAAAGACAACAGGTCAGATAATAATTTACAGATATCTCCATTACGCACTCAGAGCGTGAAGTTAATGTAAAACATGACACAGATTAACGGCTGATTCATTTGGTCACGCTCCAGAGCTCGTTTGGACCAAAGTAATTAACTGGTACAGTGTGTGTCAAGAACCATGTATGAATGTAAAGAAATCTCTCTCTCTCTCTTTCTCTCTCTCTCTCTCTCTCTCTGTCTCTCGCTGGGCAGGTGACCTTCACAGATTGGCACATAGTGCTGAAAAACGTTGTGAGTCAGGACCCAGTGCTGTTCTTTCCTGTGCCTTTGCTTGTTTTTTTGTTGTCCTTCAGCAGCGTTCATGTGTGTTATGTTGTTTTGTTATTTTGTTTTGTATGTTTTTAATTGTTCACAAATTCAGTCGCTCCTCCCTGCTTGTCAAATGAGGGCAGACAGTGGTCTACCTCAGAGCCAATACAATTCTTTTAAAAAATTCAACAAACATTGTAAAAAAATACATTCAAATGAATTATAATTGTCTTCAGCATGCCCCAGCCATTTCAAGAAGACCATCATGATCCCTATGCATTATGCACATGTGAGGTCTGTAACTGGGGCCTGGTGGTTTGGTAAACATCAGCTGCACATGACAAACTCACACCTCTCATAATGTTTGATGCCATCTAGCAGGTGGGATCGCATCCCAAACTCACCACACCTTCCGCAGAGAGGTGTGCTCTATCTGCAGTGGGAGGGCATTGTGTTCTTTATGACATCACGTCACCATAGGCAACGTCATTCTCCTCCTTCAGATCCCTTGGTGAAAAGGTTAACCTCCCCTGGCTTCTGTTCATCCAGTGCCAATTAACAGGGAGAATATGTGCCCTGTCCCAGAGGACCTCACTCCAGGACCTTCCCCTGCGATGAGAGACTGATGCAATGCTCCTGTTAATTGCCAGCTCCTCTCCCATAATGCATCCCTTCTAGTTTGCATTTACCATGTTGAGAGCAATCAAGTCTCAAGTGCTGTCACATGACATGGTCCGTCGTTCAATTTTCTACTACAAACAACCCAAATACGTTTATATGAAAATGTAAAAATACCTGGATGAATGGAAATTTTTACCAACATCTGAATCTCACATTGATAGATCGCACCTGTGACAAAGTAGTGCATGGTGAGCTGAATTGTAATCAAACCTGTAGTATCGTGGATCAGTGTTGTTCCTAGTTTAACAGGACAACATTCCCGTAATACTGAGAATTCAGTGCTATTTGAAAGCTGACTCTATCCTCTCCAATTAGCATGTAAAAGTGAAAATGTCCTCCCAATTATAGTTCTTAATGAAAAACGTCACATTTGTTGGTGATATCAAAACTGAACAAACATACATGTTAAAAATAATTAACAAATGAATTACATCTGCAGAATGTCAGTGTAACAAGATGACACTTGGACACAGAGGACGAAGACATTGTCATTTTGTCATATTGTTATCATTATATGACATATTCTGATGCATTTATACTTTGTGATCCTGTCTGTGAAGAATATTGCAGCCTTTAATGGGATGCCCTGGCAGCAGTAATTAACCTTAAGTTATGAACTAGAGAGCCAAGGTGACCTGTAGAAACCCCAGGGCAGCAAATGGAGCATGTGATTGAGGCAAGGGAAAAGATGAGAGCAGCGGTCTCAGGTGCTGTCCCTCTCCTCCTCCCAGCTGGGGAGAAAAAAAAAATGCTCAAAAAGCACAAACGATCGCACGGGTCATGGCGCGAAGGTGCAAATCCGAAGGCAGCAGCTCCTGCGTGATGAACTCAGTGAAGATCCATCTATCCGTCCGACCCGTTGGCCAAGATGCAGGAGGACAATTCCCACAGGAGGAGTCTCCTCGAAGCCGTGACGACGAGCGAGAGTGACAACAACAGAGCGTGCTCCCGAGGGAGCGGAACGGGTCCTCCTGGCCCCCGGAGCCAAATCAGACCAGCAGCCATTAAATCTGCAGCTCCCACAATTCCCTGTGTTTGTAATGATGGAGAATGGAGCTCCATGAGTTGGCAAAAACAGATTTTCAGTTTTTACAGACCACCCCCCCCATAAATAACAAACAAGTTGCATGTTTTCCTTCATCAAAAAAATAGACTGAATGTATGTAAGGAATCAGATTATTCTTCTGGAATTCACTCATGTTTTACATTAAAATAGTATTGATAAATAGAAAGACATCTAAAAAATACATACATTTAAAAACAAAACCTGAGAAAATGGGCCTTGGCTATAATTGGAATGTGTTTTTAAATCTGCCATTGGCTACATGTAACGTAGAGAGATACCCTCAGACTGCATTATATGGGCTTAGTGATTGGTAGTGGGTGGTACTGTGTTGTGGCCTCAGCTGGGAGCATGACATAATAAAAATATTAACTACTATAATTTTATATATTACATGAAATGATCAACTATGGAGGATGATTTTTGCTGCTGTTTTGGTGCCACTGTTTCTCTGTGTCCTTGCTCTTTGCAGAAGGTGCCTGGATCTAATGTTCCCTTATATTTCATTTAATAGCATCAGTGAGTGTGAAATTCAGAAGTGGCAGCAGTTTTCACACAGACGCTGTGAGCACTTATGGTTTTTCATTTATCATTTCTTAGGATATGAGATCTACACGGTCTTGGGTTTGTGCTTGACCTTACGTGTCCCTCTTACATCCGCACTGGGAGAGAAAGGAAGAGCTGGTTGAATCAGCCATGGCTCGGTTCTGCTCTCTCTGAGTGAATAAAGTAGTCAGCGGGGCTTTGAACTCACTGACGGCCTCATAACGTGGAACTCCTGAACATAAAGTCCTTTTGCCGAATTGTGGTCGCACTTAAATGCCCTCTCGAGAGACTTTGGAGTCTGTCTCATCAATCTCGGGAAATGAGAAATCTGCGCTGTGTGTGGAACGGATTTTCCTGTTTTTGTTTGGGGCCATCAAAAGGGCAGTGCTGGTGTTCTCGGCCACAACAAATAACTTTTTTTTTAACTTTTCCGTCAGTGCAGTTACGTCATCGCTCAATCCGACCTCGGCATCGATGGAAACAGCAATGAGGCGTTCTCTGCCTCACTTGCTACCGAAACAATGATTTCAATGGAAAAAAAAATTAATAAAGAAAAATGAAAACTGTGTTTTTGTAATAGTACTGGATCGATCAACAAAGACAGTTCTCAAAGAGAAAGCAGATCGAGGCCAGCTGGGAGGGGGTTCATATCGGTTGGCAGGGGGGTTACAGTAGTAAATAAAAACTTTCAGCCACTTCAGTGTTTTCAAGCAAATATTTTCAATAAAAGTGGTATTTCATCATTGGTTACACACAATACAATATGGACATCAATAACTTTCACTTAATACAAGTGAAAAATTAATTAAAACACAAGAGAGAATGTGCATTGACTGCTTACATTTACCATAGACAAACCTTTTTTTATGAATTACATCATAAGCCTTTATGAAAATACCTAGGAATATCAGTGTTATGAATTCAGTCAAATATAAATTTCACACGCATATTTTTTTTTCTATCAGGCCCAAAAAAAAAAAAACTTACAACAGTTATTAATATCATGAATAATAGCTCTAAACCCTCACAAGGTAAAACATTCACATTAAAGGGGTACAGATTAAAGGGTTCAGAGGAGGGGGAGCTGGGTCCACTCTTGGCTAGAAAGACTTGTCTGCTGGACTGCAGTGATGTTGTTTATGCCTATATTTGATTTGTCACATAAAAGCAGATTTTTCTCTGCATCCATAAAACAAACAAATAAAAGAAATGCCCGGCTGTGACCCCACCCCACACGTACATCGCCACGGTGATGATCAGGTGTAACTTCCTGTTGCCGGGGAATGAGGCTGTGAGGGGTATGACCGTATATGAGATGACAGGGAGGCGCATAGAATATTCACCTGCAGGATCAACCCAGTTCAAAGGGGCATGGAAACACAGTCAGAAGCTCAGAGAGACACAAAAAACGGATTTGAAGGGACCCACGCTGCTTCCATTTGAATAGATTTATTATTGGATGAATGGTAGGGCTGTACCTTCTGTATACGAGACTGACTGTCCCCAGTAGCAGCTTTCATGGGACCATGGCTGGAGAGCGGTTTGAAGCGCTTTAGTCACATCACCATGGATGCAGCCAATCAGATGAAGGTTGTGGTGTCACTGAGCCCCAGCGACAGGATCCTGTCAGACACGTCAGCGATAAAATTACAGCCTTCTAACACAATACCATGACGACTGAAGATGAATCCTACCCTTTCTTTACACTTCTGTATGTGTGTGTGTGTATGTGTGTGTGTGTGCATGTTTACGTATGTGCATATGTGTCTATAAATGATTCCACAATATTGATTGCTTCATACAATCATGAATGTAGCAACAGCCCTTAATGTAACAGACAGAACGGCGGAGGGCCATATGACAGCTAAAATGGAAGAGAGCTGAGGTCTGGCTTGGACATACCTTGTGGCTGGTTCATCATGAACAGCGTATATTAAGAGATGTCATACAAACTAATAGGATGCTCCTTTCTGCAACAATCTGTCAACGGACCGGTCATGATATGTATGTAATTTTAACAGGTTTGAGGATACACATACTTCATACATTTTCATAAGGGTATTCTGCAGCACATTTTGCAACAAAGCAGCAGCAGCGCGAATTCTCCCTGTGAAGGATTCTGAGAGGTAATGACTTTGACTAAAAACACTCAAAGCGCTAATGCACCTGGAGATCAAACAGCTGAAAGTTCAACACTGAAAACCGGGCATATCCCTCTTGTGGGCTCTTGTGCAAGAATAAGGACACTTATTGAGTGCACTGTTTCTACAGAAAATGCAATATGTCTTGACTTCCTCTTTGTGGCGCACACCTTGATTTGCAGTATAAAGAAAAATGGCTGGTGCATTAAGCTTGTTGTTTTGAGCTAAATTGGTTCTCCTGGCATTTTCAGGCTCTCTGCTACAGAATAACACTCTGTGAAAGGATTCTGGTCCCCCTGCATCCCATAATAATCACTCGCAGCTTTATCAGTACGTAGACTGAGTGGGCTGTCTCTCCTTCAATTAAATTGTGTCTCCTTTCTCTCTCTCTCTCTCTCTCTCTCTCTCTGTCTGTGAGGTCATTTTTCCGAGCAGCATCCAAGGCTGAAAGGATACAGCCAAAGTCAAACGGACCGGAGTGGCCCTAATCTGGCTTTAATGGAGCAGATATAGCTTTATCACACGCCGGTCCGCTGTCAAATTACTCCTCTTAGTAAGAGCACCCTGACTTATCCTCCACCCGTCCACCCAACCGATCCCTGACACCGGCGCAGGGGCAGCGGGCTCCATCACCCGCACGGTCCTGTCTGCACCTTCCTGTAACCTAATTACGACATGTTTCTAAAACCTCCTCTTCAATGCCATGGGATATTTTAAATATGAGGCAAGCCGTATTTTGCGGTGGATAATTTGATACTTACATGCGATGCTGACATTTATTATCATAGAGGATTAGGGACTCGTAAAGGGGAGCCATTCTTTATTTATTTACATTTTTGTTGTTGTGTAATAAAATTGTCTGGGATAGGGCTGTGAAGTCATTGTGTTTTTAAACTGTGTAATTACTCCCCTTGGAGAAGGTAGAGTAAGTGCTGTTTTGGGTGCCTTTTCTCCTCATTAAGGTAACCAAAAACTGGCAATTAGCTTTTAAACAGCCTAAAATTACTGTGAGGCAAACGTTGATTACAGTTTGGCAAAGATGAGCTGGGAGAATGTGTTAGGTAAGCGCTAATTATAGAACTGACAGATCCCGTGTTGTGGTCCAGCGTGGGTCTGTTTGCGTTCGCTCGCTTAGCAGATCAAGGGATCATTTGTATTTGGGTGCATTGCAGCTCTTTTACATCCCCAAGTGTAAAGTAACAGAGCGGTGGAGCAGGGAGGGGCAGGGATGAGCATGCACTGAGACACTCTGTGTGAGGAATTTCAGCATATTAGCATATGTCTGAACATGAAGAAAGTGTTAACAATAAAGCAGGCACTGAGATTTTTTTTTGGAAAACAAGCTTGGACCAATGATCATGACCAGTGCTGTGTCTGTTCCCTGCAGGTGTGCTTATTGTGCTACTTGTTGTTCTCAGTCACATTACCTTTTCCTTTCCTCCCCCCAAGTCAAAACAAGAGATTACTATACAATGTCTCTTCTCTCAACTTTTTACTTTTTTTTTTTTTTCCAGAAGGCGAATGAGAAGCACAGTGGATACAGAGCTTGTTTGTGCGCTGAGCAGGTTGATACTTCGCCTCCAGTGCTGTTGTCTCTTCCGGCGGCTCCCTCGCTCTCAGAGCACAGCGTGTGTAACGCAAGCTGACAGCTGGGTGAAACACAGAGGCCTAGGAGCGGCCACAATGCAGACACACCACAGAGCTGATTAAGTTATGATAGACACAGCTTTTCCGTCTAAATAACACACCACATACACAAGCAATGGGGGTGGGAGGTTGGGGAGTTAAGACAAATTTTGAAAAGAAATAAATTATGAAAGTTGTTTTTTTTTTCTTTTCTTCCTTCCTCCTGAATCTGGTCAACAAAAAGCACTGGCAAAGCCATTGTACCATGTTGTTTAGCAAAGTAAAAATAAAGAAAAGAGAACATTGACGTCCCCCACCCTCCCTCCCTGGCAAACGGGAGAAAGTTGAGGCTGGAGGGCATCACCATGAAAGACAGAAGAAAAACACTCAGCCGTGAGTCAGAGAAATTTTGCCACTTGGGTAAAACAAAACAAAATTTTTACAATTGCTACCTGTTTCGTGAGAGCTAAATGTCCTCTAACATTCCGGAAAGCATATTTTATTCACTATTTCTCAGACAGAGAGTACTCAGAGCCATATTGAAACACTGCTTTATTGTGAGAGGAGCTGATGTCAATGCAGGTGGTTGATAAAGAGGTTGGATGGTGCAGAGTGTCTGTACTGAACTGATGAACTAATGCCCTGTGGTCAGTAATGCTGCCCTGTGGTGTGTTTGTTTCTGCCCTGTGGTGTGTTTGTTTCTGCCCTGTGATGTGTTTGTTTCTGCCCTGTGGTGTGTTTGTTTCTGCCCTGTGATGTGTTTGTTTCTGCCCTGTGATGCGTTTGTTTCTGCCCTGTGATGTGTTTGTTTCTGCCCTGTGGTGTGCTTGTTTCTGCCCTGTGATGTGTTTGTTTCTGCCCTGTGAGGTGTTTGTTTCTGCCATGTGGTGTGCTTGTTTCTGCCCTGTGGTGTGTTTGTTTCTGCCCTGTGGTGTGTTTGTTTCTGCCCTGTGGTTTGCTTGTTTCTGCCCTGTGGTGTGTTTGTTTCTGCCCTGTGATGTGTTTGTTTCTGCCCTGTGATGTGTTTGTTTCTGCCCTGTGAGGTGTTTGTTTCTGCCATGTGGTGTGCTTGTTTCTGCCCTGTGGTGTGTTTGTTTCTGCCCTGTGGTGTGTTTGTTTCTGCCCTGTGGTTTGCTTGTTTCTGCCCTGTGGTGTGTTTGTTTCTGCCCTGTGATGTGTTTGTTTCTGCCCTGTGATGTGTTTGTTTCTGCCCTGTGGTGTGTTTGTTTCTGCCCTGTGGTGTGCTTGTTTCTGCCCTGTGATGTGTTTGTTTCTGCCCTGTGGTGTGTTTGTTTCTGCCCTGTGGTGTGCTTGTTTCTGCCCTGTGGTGTGTTTGTTTCTGCCCTGTGGTGTGTTTGTTTCTGCCCTGTGGTGTGTTTGTTTCTGCCCTGTGATGTGCTTGTTTCTGCCCTATGGTGAGTTTGTTTCTGCCCTGTGGTGTGTTTGTTTCTGCCCTGTGGTGTGTTTGTTTCTGCCCTGTGGTGTGTTTGTTTCTGCCCTGTGGTGTGCTTGTTTCTGCCCTGTGGTGTGTTTGTTTCTGCCCTATGGTGAGTTTGTCTCTGTTTTTTTCACTTTCATTATCGCTCTCTGATTTTGTACTTTTGCTGAGTCTGCCTGATAACTAATTTTGTTTGCCTGTTAATTGATTGCTCTTCTGGATTGTGTTTTTGTGCCTTTGCCATGCCTCCTGGTTTGCTCCCACACCTATTCCCAACACTGGTTTTTGGATTCTGGACTGTGCTTTTTTTTTTTTAATAAACTCTCTGACTTCTCGTTACGTCCACGTCTAAGTCCTGCCTGAGTTCTGACACTCTGTATCTTGCAAAAAGCAAATGCTCAGCACTTATGGGCCCACTCCAGAGAACCTTACTTCCTGATTTTACTCAGATAAACTCTCCTAAAACGGAAGCAGAGAGTGATGAGTTCACAGAGCTAACTTGAAAAGTAACACCCCTGCATCTGCTGAGTAACCTCTCTGTTAGGATAGCTACATCACATCCGTAATACAAGAGTGAAATGTAAAACGTGGCGCATGGGAAGTTGTTAAAGGGGGCAGTCAGGAAATGCACTTTTCTGGCCAAAACACTCATATTTTCACTGGCGTCAGTGTTTGGGCTTGGGTCATTGTGTTACAGCGCTCTCGCACTACAGGATGTAATATATAGCTGAAAAACATTAGGATGCACCAGGGTCAAGTGAGCCTTTAAAATTGTATGGGGGCATTGGGGGAAGCAAAAACTGCAATGCAGGAGAGGTCAGAGATTCCATTATATACCTGCCTTTATTGGTAACAGCGAGAAGCAGAAGTGGTCCTCCTTCCTTCCCACTCTAAAGTTATGAAACTCAGTTTATCTGTGGGTTGGTGTGAGCCGGCTTCTTACTTCCAAAGATATCTGCACTAATGGTCCTTCTACTAAAGGAGGTTTATGAAATAAATGGAAACAAGGGCCAGATGACCTTCACAGTCCAGGCAGTGGATGAGGTGGACTCTGCCCAGCTCATGTCCACCACAGCCCTGTCTTTAGCCCCCTCCATCAGAGCCAGGAGCTGTTTCTTTGGACTGCCCAGTGGAGCAGTTTGTCTATTTATCATACAGGTGGATGAAAAATGTCAAATAAAAGCAGAACACTATCATACAGTCTTTGTTCTGGGCACATGGACAGGGCTTTTGAAGCAAAACAAAGAAGGTGGTTTCCTCACCGTAGCCAACACCAGACTCCTTCCCGTCAAACTCTACTGTCCACAGCTTCTCTTCCTCTTTCATTTATGGACACACCTGTGTCACCTTTTTGGAAGGGAAGCACATGTAAACTGAGAATAAAAAAAGTGTGTGTGTGTGTGTGTGTGTGTGCGTGTGTGTGTGTGTGTGTGAGTGCATACTGTGTGTTAGCCAAACCATACATTTTCATACCATGAATTCAGCATTGCACTAACAGCTTTTTTGTGATAGCTGTAATCCTATGTGGTGAGAAGAGGCACAGTGGGCGAAAGTCGTTTTATAATACGCAATGCAGAACT
The DNA here is from genome assembly GCA_022829145.1 of Albula goreensis. Lineage (NCBI taxonomy): Eukaryota > Metazoa > Chordata > Actinopteri > Albuliformes > Albulidae > Albula > Albula goreensis. Next base: position 5,576,883 of record CM040753.1, on the reverse strand, counting down.
CGCACAGCAGCAGCTAGACACCATAATGAGAATCACATTAAAATGTTGCCAGCAGCAGAGAGATTGGACTCCTCTTTCATCACTGGGTCACAGGTCTGACTTTCTGTCCATCACTGGCTATCATCATTTACTTTCCAGTAAATGATCTCCAATCAGCATTTGAATTCTCGGTGTCCCAGAATGCATTGCTGTCTCCGCTGCCTCTAATAACACTAATGACCTGTGTATGCTCTAATGAGCAGACTAGATCAGGCTGACATCATCGTACATGGTCGAACAGGAGGAGCAGTGGATGTCTAGTCCCTTAATTGCACTTAGAGATTGTCCCCCTCACCATACTTTCCTCCATTTGCTCTCCCATTTCTCCTGTTCGGGACAGCAGTTAGTCTGGTCTCTCTCGGGAGTGGCATGGTGAACACACGTTTGTTTTTCATTAACCTGTCAGCGCAGATTACAGAGGTTATTATTATTGCTATTTGCTCAGCAGAGATCCCCAACCAGAGGCACTCAAACCGCTTACATTTTATATATTATCTATTTGCACAGATGGATGTTTACTGAAGTAATTGTACGGTTATGACAGAGCTGCACCTGGTATTCGGTGAAGCTACAGTCGTCCAAACGCAAGGTCATTCACGCCACAATGACACCCACCTGGCCACAGAGGTGAGGTGATGTCTCATTTTGTGCTGATTTGGATGAGAAGGATTATGACTGTGTGTGTGTGAGAGAGTGTGTCATGTGTACATGAATATTTGCTTTATGTGTGTTTTTTGTGTGTATGCACCCATATATATGTGTGAATGCATGAATGTGTTTGTATAGATGTGTAACTATATGTTTTCATGTATTTGTGTGTTTTGCATGTGGGTAAATGTGTTTGTGTGTTCATGCAGGTACATGCATATTTGTGCATGTGTGTAAATGTGTGTGGGTGTGTGTGCGTGTGTGTGTGTGCATATGTCTGTATGTGTAGTGGGCATGTATGTGTATGTGTTTGTTTGTGCATGCATATAAATGTGTGTGTGTGTGTGTGTGTGTGTGTGTGTGTGTGTGCATATGTCCGTATGTGCAGTGGGCATGTATGTGTGTGTGTGTGTGTTTGTGCATATATGTAAATGTGCATGCGTGTGTGTCTGTGTGAGTAGTGTGCATGTATGAGTGTGTGCTTGTGGCAGCCTGTCTGCTGTGGCAGTCGTAAGTGTCGCTGCTCTGTTGTGCTAATCACACAGAGCCCCGGTGTTTATTAAGACAACGTCTACCAGTCAGAGGCTGACGAGGCGATAACGGCCAGGCGGTCAGCCCCCTCCCCTAACTGCCCGTCGCCCGAGGATGTTTACGCGCTCCGCTCCCGTCTGCCGCTCTCCCGATATAGTCCCTGCGCAAACACACACCTCACCTCTGATACGCCTTGCATCTGGACAGCGTCCCATCCCCACAGCTGGGGAGGACACAGCGGGAGGCCCTCCTATCCCATCATCCTCTACCAGCTGCCTTTCAGGCATTTGGTACAAGCAGCACCAAGCATCTGACACTTGCACTGAGAGAAATTTTCTGTCTTGTTCTGTCTCCCTTTCGCTCTCTCTCTCTCTCTCTGTTTCAGTTGCAAACCTTCAGGCATTGAGTCTTTCTTCCTTTCTCTCTGTTCAGTCCTCAGGCTTCACACGTCTAAGCTGAGTCTTTTGTCCCAGTCCGAATCGGGAAGGCCCACATGAGAACGTCGGGGGCCGCCTCTGCGCCTCCGGAATGTGGCGTTTAATTAACCCCCGTAATTACAGCATCTGGAACAGATTAGCATATGAATGTGGGACTCCTGGGAACACAGGTAAACACGCAGTCCAGCATCCATTACCTTTATCAGCACACAGACTGTTTCAGCCTGCGCCTTTAATTACTGTGGCCTCGCGTTTAAAAGGAGATGGATAAGCCTTTTATTGTGTGTGTGTCTGTGTGTTTAGGGTGGGGTGGGATGGGGGGCGGTTTCTATAACTTGTATAGAGATTTATAACCTTGTGGTTTTAGCATTTCTGGCCATGTGCAGTCTGAATGTCTATTGGGTGTTAAGGCAATGAGTAATTACACACACAAACACACAAACACACACACATGCACAAATGAAGCAGACTTGCCAGTTTCCTGTCATATGAACTGAATGGCAAAGGTAAGTAGGACTGTACAACACATGATTTATCTACCTCACCATTTTTTGGCCAACAGCAATGGAGTATGTCTGTGCCTTTACAGACGAGAAATGAGGTCATTTCTCCGTATGAAAGTCCCTTTACAAGGGCCATGTATGTACATGTGTGTGTGTGTGTGTGTGTGTGTGTGTGTGTGTGTGTGTGTGTGTGTGTGTGTGTTTCCCAGTAAAGGTGAGTCCCAACTCTGAGGCTGGAACTAGAGTGGCAGTTACCCCACATACAATACCATCATTTCATGGGGCTGAAAATACTTCTTTTTTTAAATGGAAAGCTTTACTTTGTTGGTGATCTGTGGATGTTTCCATGTGTGGATGTGTGAGGGTGTATGACTGTGTTTTTTCCTATGGCTTGATGTGAGTGGGTATGCAATGTATGTGTATGTGTGTGTATGTGTGTGTTTACGTAAATGGGTATGTGTAAGTGTTTCCATACATGGGTGGGGGTATGCGTGTGTGTATTTCTGGGTTTGTAGAGAGGGGCAGGGTACAGAATTACTGTTCACTCTTGTTTCTGTGTAGGGGAAGGTCCCAAACAAACCTTTCGGCACTGTAATGACTGTTTTTATTGAAAGACTTGCTTAATCATAGCAACTTGTGTTTGTTTGACCAGCTTCATGGGTTGATTTCACTTGTTTAAAGTTGCTCTGGATAGGAGTGTCTAATTGACTAAATTGTACTTTGTGGTGTGTGCTATTGCTACTGGAGTGATGGGCTTGTGCGTGCTGAAACACTGTAATTCTGAGAAGTAAAATATTCCAAAAACAAAATGTGTATTCTCAGCAACATCCAGAAAAGTGTTACATTAAATAAATATAACAATAAAATGCGTGACCCCCTCCCCAAAATGACCTTTTTTCATGGGGTATCCCTCATGACTTTGGGGGTGCAGACCTTTTTCATTCCAAGTGTTGGAGAGGGGTGAAGGGCATAGCACGGCTTAGTGGCTTCATTACATTACATTTACAGTGTGTGTGTGTGTGCGTGCGTGTGTGTGTGTGTGTGAGTGTGTATGTGTGCGTGTGTGTGTGTGTGTGTGTGTGTGTATGTGAGCGTGGACTCATCTTCCATAGGGCCCAGTCTCAGGAGTCTACCGCCCTGCAGATAGGCCTCTTTCAGCCGGATCCTGCTCTCAGCTGGGCCCCTGGGTCAAAGCCTGCCCGGGCCAGTCCTCACAGAGCACTGCTGCGCGAGCTTCATCTTCAGTCCCCACCCCACCCCCCCCACTCGTGTATACGGGTGATTACGTTCAAACGTTATCAAGGCTGATTTATGCTGGGGGGTGATTAAATTAAACCGTGTAGGAAAAAATTAATAACCCTTCGCTCGACTGCTCTGCCTTGACCAAACAACATCGGTCCCGGGTGCCGGATCTGCCTCCACTTCTACAGAGCATGAGGAATCAGAGTCCGCTTTGGTTCTGAACATGGTCGCCTCTTTAAGGTCACCTGTCCGGCGTTTCAATGGATGCGTTCATACGGAAAGTACTGTAGGTCCGCCCAAGTCATGACAAAAGTTCACAACCAGTCACCAACTGGCACACTGACACATTTACACATTTCAAAAACAGGGGGGAAAAGGGTACGTAGAATCTCAGCCCAGAACTTAGAATCAAAATGCACAGCCTTCTCCAGAAAATGTCCAGACAGGATTAACCTAAGGCAAGAAAGCAGTAGCTGTCCTTATAAACAGAATTTTTAAACATATCGATCAGTTATTTAGCTTGGAAAGGTGGAGGGGCTCAATAGACAGGCTTAGAACATCACCCTGTGCATGAAAGTATATGCACCCCCCCCCCCAAAAAAAAAAAAAAAAAAACAAAACAATCCACATTGCCTCTGTCTAAGGGCTTGCACACAGAGAAACATCGTAGACATCTGCACACCCGAATACTGTTGCCTGTTGTGTTTTGGAGTGCAGAACCCACCAAATGACTGAGAGTCGCATTCATGTGCTCCACAGATATACAGAGAAAACAGCCAATACATACACACTTTATTTTTTTACATTAAATCAGCGAAGACAATATCAGTAAGATTTTTAGAGTGGATTCCGTTGGCTCATGTACTGCTATGCCACAAGGTTGTTTGAACTTGTTTTGACAGACAAGTCTATTTGCAGACCATACACTGTTGCTCTCTGTCATAGCCCAGCACATCGCTGTCATTGAAAAACACTAGTCCAGGTGTGTTTTAATGGCATGTGGATTTCTGTGCGTTCTGACCCTAAATCAGGGTATCGGTTATGGTCTCACAAGAGAAGTATCAGTGCCTTTTATGTTTGTTCTTTTGTCACTCACCTCTCTTTTCTTTTGGGGTTATCAACACTGGAGGAAAAGGGGATTGTTGTAATTTTCTGACGCTACCAAAAGCCTGTTTGTGAGCAGCCCAGTTCTGACAATGCTTGGGAAACAGAAAACAACCAGTATTGACAGTGAAAAAGGAAAGTAAGGGTGTTATCACATGATCATGTTTTATTTCAAATTAACCCCAACAGAGTCCTTTTTATGTGAGCATTCATCATTGCTTGATTAAGGCCAAATCTGAACACTGTAACGTTGTACTTACTTAGATTGTGTATTTGAAAAGTTAATGGAACACTTTCCACTGTTCGGTCATGGTCAAAATAACATGCATCATTTAGCACAATGCAATGTAGCTTGCAGATAGCATACGGTAGAATGCGTAAACACAGCATATGTCTCATTGTGATAAAGGCTAGCATGCGGCGCTCACGTGGAGCCTGCTGAGGCTGATATCGCCTGTCTCTAAGGGAAAGGTGTGCCACAGTGCTGGCCTCACACCGAGACTACAGCTCCTCCAAACTGACTGCCGTCATCTCACGGGTCTGGCAGCTTCTCCAGATAAGAGCTCAGGTATTTAAGGGTGAAAGTTCAGACATACTGCGCATTCTTCACTGCTGTGTTTTCCTCCACTCCGTTCCAATGTATTAGCTATTCCAGCCATATTAAAGTGAATACAGTCCCATGCTAATTCTGCTATATCCAGTGCTCTCACCAGCAGACAGGCATGGCCACTATTTATAGGGCAACTCATGTGTCAGAGGTGAACCTTTTATGAAAGTTTGAAAGACTTCAAGGGTCTCTCTACATACATGGACTAGCAGGCTGTGCCAGGAACAGACAGCTCTTTGACTAAAATAATACTTCCTTGGATCAATTTCAAATTCATTCTTAACTAACATACATCTATGCCCATTGCTCTGCTGACAGAACAAGACTTGAAACATCTTTTGCTGTTCGCATTATTAAATCATTTTTTATGGTTTTAAAAACGTCAATTAAATCCCCCCTATTAGTCTCATTTGGTTAAGCCTGAACTGGTTAAGTGTCCTGAGTCTCTCCTGATAGCTTTACGTATGTAATCAGATATTTGCCTGTTGCTATGGCAGAAGTCCCAGGGACAGGACATTTCCAGAACTGCAGTCACATTCTACACAAACTCACTCTGCTGTCCTTGGAAATGTAGGCTTCAAATAATAAATGCCTGCCGTCTGAAAGCTGCGAACACCTGCCCGACCAAAGTAATTAAGTTATTTTGATAGGTTAATCATTCATTGGATGTTCTTAAGTGAAATTGTTTTGGCTGATTTATCTACCTAAAGTAAACAGGACCTCATCACAAATGAGGCCATTAGTTTGAAGCTCCAGCTGAAAGCAATTAGTCTTTTTTTTTGAAGGGCTGCAAGATTTATAGTTTTTTGGGTGAACAATTGTTAATTAATTTCTAGATTGTATGCATCTATTTCAGATTTCAGATTTTTTTGGGGTAGGATGAAAACCATATGATGCAATGAATGAATGAATGAAGACTTTGTGTTTTCAGTTGCCCTCATGCATCGTTATGCTTTGTGGATCTGAATTGATTTGCTGACGATCTGCTGCTGTCTATTGCTTTTTGAATCTGCATCTGGATTAATGTTGGCCTGCGACAGGCAGTACATAAATCATTAGAAACAAGGTTTCCTTGCTGGCATTTGGAAAGTTGGGCGCTGTTGTTGGAGAATAAGTCTTCGAGCAGAGCAGTCATTTGGTGGGGCTCAAAGGAAGCGTTGGTTGGGGTGGGTGGGTGGAGGGGGCTGGGCTTCTTGGGCCAGGCCCTCTCATCTCGGCCCAAAGCGACACACCCCACCTCCGTCAGTCTAGTCCAAACCGAGCTTTGGTGGAGCTGGGTGCCAGAAACGGGAGTGGGAAGATTGATGATCATTTGCCGGCCTGAATCGCCTTTGGGGCCTGGGAGAAACAGCTGCTGAAGCCTGCACTCGGCACAAGAGGCAGGGGGCGCCGTTGAGCCTGAGGAGAGCCGTGCTGGTTGGCAATCTGTTCCCCCTGCCAGGGGTGATCGGGCTGAGCAGTTTATGGCAGATGCCCCTGCTCACCTCAATCCCCACTGATTACAGCACAGACTGATCAGGAAGCAAAGGGAAAGCCCCCTCTCCAGGTGACCAGTTGCCAAAGGGTGTCGACACGGTTTAGAACAGGCTGCTGTGAGTAGGCTTATGTTTATAAGTCTGCTATAGAGGGAGCTGTTTCAATGGAGGAGCACCCAGACTGGGACATATTCCATCTCCTCACACTTAACCACTCCCCCCCCCAGAAGAACCTGGAAACCCTTCTTCCTTCTTCTTCATACCCTTACAGGCTCTCTGGATTCATACTTCTGGCTACAGCATATACCATATCTGGTTAATTGGAACATTTTGAACCTACTTCTTGTTAGAATGATTTCTCACATCCCATTACGTACGTTCTTGAATACATTACAGGTTCGATATACTTAGCCTATTTGAAAAGGATAAGTATATCAAAAGAGGGTATGTTCTTCATCCAAACAGTTGTACGAAAATCTGTCACCTCTTTCAGCCTGATTCATGAGTATTTGAGTGAAGTCAGGAAGTAGGTTATGTTTTCTGATTGTCCTCAGTCCACTATCATCCTAACATACAGGGCCAGATTCATAGGGACCAATAGCACATGATAAAATTCTTACGCTTTCAATTTCAGTGACATGAGTTTGTGACTGGAGCAAAGGAAGTACCTCAACCAATCACATGCTCCCTTCGACTTTTTGCTCCAATAAAACAGTCTTGCACATACCAAATGCTTTAGTAAATCAGGCCCAGGGTTCAGTAATAGTATTATGGACACGCCCCTTGCAGCTGGATGATTGACAGGTGCCTTTTCTGACATTCTGAATTCTTTGTGGGTCTGCATTTTTTCTCGTCCAATCAGCAAATATCTACCATAACTATCCTCCAATCAGCAAAGCTCTACTATTGGTCTCTGCCCTAGACCACCTCTTTCTCATTGGCAAAGTAAAAGTTCTTTGAATTAATTTTTAATATTTCCTATCCTCCCATGAGTTAAATATCCTCTTTCACCATAAACTTGTAAGGAAAGGGAAAAAAGTGTAAGACAAACAGCTCATTCAATGAAAAAGATTGGTCGACAAATGACCATTTGTGTACCTATGATTCAGTCCGTGATAATCATTTCTGGCAGGCGGGCCTTGGAGCGAAACCACACTCAATCCCAAATAAAAACTATCCGCGGCTCGTAATGTGTCATTTTTATTTAGCGGCATCATAAATAAGCAGTTGTGAGGCTGTCAGGGCTGAGTTATTGTGCTTTCGTTAATGTGAGGCCAGCGCACTTTGACAAGACCTCTGTGCAAAGCTGGGCTTCACATTTCATCTCCCATGTTCCTCATTACGGGCCTGCATGATTTCAACTTGATAATCATGACAAAATAAAAAATAAATAAAACGGGAAAGCTCTATGGAAACATTTTATGTTTTACTTACATTTGAAATTTTATTATGAAACAATAATTTATCCGCATAATGAGGCATTCAAAACTGAATATCGTTGTAGGGAATTCAACCATTCACTTTACTTTGAGGCAGTGTTGCATATTCATTTATATTTAAAAAAAACCTCCTCATTGTTTTGATTTATATTATTTTAATTAAATTGATGTACAATAAATAAGATTTGATTATAGAAATGAAATCATTTTAACTGCAATCAAAGTTTGGCAAGAAGGTCAGGTTGAAAAGGCAGAGTCATGCAGCTCAAAGGTATAAAACTGGAGTAAGCCTTCGGCAAATACCAAAATACTAAAGTCCACATTCCCAATTCAAGAGCAAACAGTCACTCCTTTTGAAGAGAGAATAATAATTTACACAAAATAATTAATCAGTCTGGTTTTTGTTTAGGTTTTTTTTTTACCCTAATGTCACAACTCTCAAAGGAATTGCTAGAGTTTGGTGCACAGACCCAGGCATGCTAATGGAAAGCAGTGCAAAACAAACAGGATCACAGGATTACGCGACCCAAATGTTTGACTGAAATATGGCAGCGGCAGTATCAATCAAACTGTGACTGCACTGGTCTCTCATCGTTCATTTTCACTGACGACCCTCATCTTTCCGTCCGTCATTTCAGGCTCCAGTGTAGATGCAGGCACATGAGTGCAAGAAGGAGCGAAAGGAAATGTTTGCTAATGTCACACTGATGAGTCCCACTCATAAAACGGGACTGAGAACGGAATATCTCTGCACTGACTCACGTTATCCTTTTCAAAGCATTTCCTAATCGTTGATTCACACTGGTAATTATGATGATGGTATGCTAACTGGGATGCTACATTACAATGTTATATCTATCATCTTTAACGTGTTCCTGAGTCCATTATTAACATAGTTTTTTTATGGTAATTGTATTTTAATGGTGACACTAACATGCTACAGTCAATAGATATATCTATCAAATTGAAAGCATTCCTGAATCCTTGATTATCATTGATTGCTATGGTAATGGAATGATAGCAGTGACAAAGTTCCATCTATTGTTTTCCAAATGTTGCTGAATCCTGGATTAACGTTGATTGTTATGGTAATGAGACCATGATGGTAATGACAGCATGCTACATTCGACACTCACAGCTCCAACCAAGAGAACCCCCCCTCACTCACCCTCTCTCCCATATCACCCTCCACTGTCATTTTTGCTTACAAAACTGCATTTTCTTTCAAAACAAGTAAAGAAATATATATATTACTTGATTTCATCCAAAAGTGTTTTGCCATGAATAAAGTTACATTATACATTATATTTCCACCCAGTTTTTTCTACAGTTTTTTTTTCAATATAAGTTTGTCCAGTTTGATTTAAAAAGGTGCACATAAATCGTTGGAACTATGTAATTCTAAAGAATATTTCAAGGAGCTAGGATATATGAAGCTATTTCTGTCCTTGTAAAAATGCTTTTTGGTGCTGGAATATACATTATATTTTTATAAAGATAAGGACATACAGGCCTGGGTCTGCCAAACTCAGTGAGAGGTAAACATTGGGTAGACTGCAGCAGCAGTTCCCAAACCACTATTCCTATGTGCACAGGCTTTCATTATAACTTGTCTTTCTGCTCATTGCAGTCATTAAAATCACGTGTTTAAAAGCAATAATTTTGTGAAATGACATATTTTATCACAGTTTGGGTTTGGCTCATCAGTGCCATTTGTTTTTGCCTTTGAACTCGTCATTCTACACAAATGGTTTTCATTTAATGATCGGGTGTCCGCACTTTCGGGATTCTGGACTTTCATCTGTAGGTCTCTAAGGTGATCCGTACAAACTGGAACCTCAGTCAAAAAGGCATAATTTGTCACAACACATTGGAAAAAATGAGAGCACTTGCTGCCTCAAATGATTGTAGAATATACATGAGTATCTGTTCCTTACACATTGTGGAATTAATAGGGTACATTATCACTCATTAAAATTTTAAAGCATCTAATTAAAAGCAATTAACAACTCTTTATACTTCAGGAATCACATTTGAGGTCAGAATTAAAACCAGTATACACCGGGGTGCACCAGGATCAGGGTTTTCATTTTGTGAAAAAAAAACAAAAATCTCTGTAATAATGAGAAACAACAATATGACAACTGTACTGAGAAAATGTAGATCATTTTTCTAAACCTGCTTTTGATAAAGACGATCACCAGCTTGAGCACAAAGTGTTTATGAAGGCAATTTCTATATTATTACATAGTGATTATTAAAAGCACAGGGGGTCCGCGACTTACGAACAAGTTCCGTTCCTACGACTTGTCGTAAACCGATTTTCGACGTAAGTCGGAATTTATACCTCAATTATACCTAAATTAACACCTGAAGTCACTCACACTGTACACACAACACATGAAACAACACATGTACCAAAAAACACAGTGATTAAATGAAACAGTAATAAAAAAAAAGAGAGAACAATTTCTCATCTTTATTTCTGTGGTCGTATTTACGAACCAAACCGCTAAGGTCGAAACTAGGTTTTTTATGTAATTTATGGGAGTGCGTCATAACCACGAAACGACACAACTCGAGACCGTCGAAACCCGAGGACCTCCTGTATAGCAATTTATTATTTTGCACTTCACACCAAATAATTGTGATTTTTACTTTCTATTATGATACAGAACTCAAATGTGCATTTTTATTAATATCTATGCCATTTTACACCACATTGTTCATATCCAAATCCCACCCTGTAATCTACTTCCTCTGACTGAGGGAGGCACAGCCAATCACATAGCTTCCTCCGGGTCACATGTCCTTTGGGCATGGCTATTCTTCACACTGCAGATGGGACTTTGATCGCATACTGCATGTGCCATTAGAATGCTACAACTAAGTCAACATATGGCATTTTCACATATTTTGCAGGCATCTGGCTGGACAGGAGAAGTCTCTAAAGAGTGATGAGATTAATGGATCTTACCCCTATTTTCTCTCCTGTGAGGCTGTACCTCTTTCTGCAGGCTGTCACAGACCTCAGGCCACAGCAGGTAATGGCTTGTCTGGGACTGGAGCACCTGGCCGCAGAGCCCTAAACGGCTCTGTGAATATGTGTGACTCATGGACAAAAAAGCATTTCAACACTGTTGATGATTTTTGTAACTAGCTGGATATCTTTATTTTTTCCCCCCTTTTTTTCTGTGGGAGTCAGTGAATTCTTTGCACCACACTTCAATTTCTATTTTCGATTCTCTGAAAAATAATAAAAAAAAACCCCATTCAAAACCCCAGTTATATTTTTGTTGCTATCGACAAAAACAAATTGTACCATAGCTGTTTAGCAAATGGAACAGTATTTTCCAGTAACAGAGGACAATGGAGCCATAGGGGCATGCCATAAATGAAAAGCAGAAGTATCTCTGTAGGAAAGAACACAAAACAATGCACAGTTTCTCTGCTTGAGCATTCCTTTGTCTGAAGGCATTTTGTGAAGTGCTATATTTGCTTTACCAGCGAAAGCTCACTCAAGTTAACAACAGCAGCTGGGAATAACACAAGCTATTCCGTGGGGGAAGCAAAAAGAATTGTAAATAAGAAACAGTAATTCTGAATGTTACAACTTTTTTGTGTCTGTTTAATCTTTGCAGATGAAAAACATACATTGTTGCATTTGGTAATCAGTATTGTGGCTGAGACATTTGCTCCATCACTGTGGTGGGGGGTTGGGGGTTGGCAGTGAGCATGTGCATCTCCCCTCTGGCACAGGCCGAGGAGGAACAGGGGATAAGGGTGGAAGAAACTTCATGAAAAAGGACAACCATCTGAAGTTGTCAGGAAGGAGAAATGATGCACTGACCATATTTTTGGAAGCGAATCACAGAAAAGATTCTAATCAATGCGATATAGAACGATAATAAACAGAACTCCTATGTGTTTTCGTTGGTTCAAACTCACTGACTCGGGTCAATTTGAGACATATCACAGGTTTGCATCTGCGCTATGTCATTAGCTAAGGATGACCAGAACCCTGTCATAGTGGGTTATGGCTGGCCTCCTTTTGTATTATCAGGGTACGTATGTAAGGGGTATACATACGCACACACGTCCTATATTGTGTTGCTTTACTGATGTAACTACAGCTCTGCTTTACGTTGCATCCAATGTAAAAAAAAAAAAATGAATAAATGCAGGTGATTATGACAGCTAGCCAATCATCTACCAGTTCTCATAAGTGACAGCTTTGCCTTAACCAATCAGTGTTGGCCTCTGCAGCGTTGTGATTGGCCTGCTAGTGATGAACGTATCAGAGGAGACACAAGTGACTATTCCAATAGGAGAGAGAGAGAGAAAGAGAGAGAGAGAGAGAGAAAGAGAGACAGAAAAAAGTTAATAAAATAACAAAATTCATTCAGACGATTCTGTTTCAGGGTTGTTGACATGTGGAAGACAATAAAAGTGAAAAAAGAAGAAAAAAGAAAAAAAACAGCTGAAAGTGAATGTGTGTAATGATAAAAGAGAGAGATATGAAATCTCATGTTATAGTGAAGTGATTGAGATACACGTGTGCCTCACCCCCTGTGGTCAGTGTGTGTGTGTATGTGTGTGTGTGTGAGTGTTTGTAAGCAAGAGAGTGTGACAGGATAGCCTTTCTGTGTGTGTGTGTGTGTGTGTGTGTGTGTGCATGCATGCGTGTGAGTGAGAGAGTGCAACAGGCTAGCCTTTCTGTGTATGTGTGCGCGTATGTGTGTGTGTGAGTGAGAGAGAGAGAGAGAGAGAGAGAGAGAGAGAGAGAGAGAGTGTTTAGGGGGCATAGGGGAGATAAGAAGGGAAAAAATAGACTCCAAACTCATAAGAGACCCTGTGGGAAGGCAGAGATGTAATAAAGTGTAATTGCCTGCTGAAGGTGTTATGTAATCACCTGTGCCAGGCCTGCAGGAATGCAGAGGTCAAAGGTCACCCATGGTATAGGCCAGCTCTCCCTCAGCCACGCTGCTGCGCCCTAGGGGGCCGGGCTGTCAGTCAAAGAGCGGTAGATTAAAGCAGGGCCATGAGTCACCGCGCACATTAAAGACCCCACGGTGCTCATCGTAATGAGTCTGGCCTTCCCCTGCGTCCCAGCTCAATTCCCCTCCCACCATTTCATCATCTTCCATTTTTATTGGGTAAACACGTCCATGACCCCACACCTCAGTCATAGGGTGAGGAGTCTTATGCAAAATGGCTGCCGTGCATCACTGGGTTGTATAGGTGTCGAGTGAAACAGAATGTTTGAAATGGAAACAGTGGTTGAAATAGAATAGGGTTATTGGGTTTTTTTAACTAATACTGAAACCACAAGACAAATGGATTTTTTTGTGGTTGGGAACTACATATACACATGCCTACATTAGTGAGGGGATCACTATTGTTGATCTTATTGTTGGTCAAACTAAGATAAATAGCCACAAAACGAGAGCAACATATTTAAAAATCCGATTACAATCCATAAAAAACTCAACATCTTCTCGGACTCAAGATGTGTGTATATCTCTGTGAGTTTACTGTACATAAAATAAAAGGGATGTAACCATAAAAAATCCTTGACAAGACACGACACACAGTGTATGACTGTCCGCCCTAAACTTTGAAAGTCATGAGAAGGCAGCTTTGACGGACACAGGTGGAACGCTGTTAAAAGATGTAGGATCGGCTCCCTGAGAAGTTCCTCTTCGGCCGAGCTTTCCCCGCTGTCAGGGGCCCCCCACGTTACTGTCAGGCCTTGAATTAATTATTACTGAACGTCTTTGCAACATGAAGATGAGCAGCGGGGTGTGTCAGGTCGTGTGAAGGACAGCCAGAGGATGAGCAAACTTAAAGTCCACCCTGACAGTTCAGCGTTCTGGTTATAATCACCGGGAAACAAAACAAAAAAAGCATTTCCTAGAATTTACTTAAAGGACAAAAGGTCAACATCATCAGCCCTGCACTGATGCCTTTTAGAAGGAAATGTTTGCCGCCCGTTTTGCCGATGCTAAGTGGTGCATCGCGTAACTGATGGAGCAGCCGAAAATGTCTCACAAATGGGGGGGGGGGTTATGGAGAAGTTCCACAGGAAACCAGTGTTTGATGAGATTTTCTCAAATCCCTCCAAAAACACACTGCGTTCCGGGTGGTGCCTGGTCTTCACTCTAATTGAATTTTCTGCGCAGCTGTATGGGTCACTTACATCATGCCGAAATCCTTCAAAACAAAAGCAAATGGAGTACGCTCCGGCCAAGTGTGGGTGCCCTGAGTCCAGCACACACATACGCACACACACACACACAGGCACACACGCATACACACACACGCACGCACACATACACACACACACGCACACACACACACTCACACACACAGACACATACACATGCACACACACACACGCACACACGCATACACACACACACACACACATACAAACACACGCACACACACACAAACCCACACACACCTCACACTCACACGCGCACACATACACACGCACACACACATACAAACACACGCACACACACACACAGGCACACACACATACACACACGCACACACACATACACACACACGCACACACACACACACACACACAGACACATACACATGCACACACACACACACACACGCACACACGCATACACACACAGACACATACACATGCACACACAAACAAACCCACACACACCTCACACTCACACGCGCACACATACACACACACACAGACACATACACACATGCACACACACACACACACACACACTCACACTCACACTCACACACACACACACACACACACATTCATACACACAAGCACACAGGCACATGCACACATACATGCGCAAAGCACGCATTCGCATATGCATGCACTCACACAAACACACACACACACAAACCCAAACACGCACACATGCACACACACACACACACACAAACCCAAACACGCACACATGCACACACACACACACAAACCCAAACACACACACATACATACACACACACACAGACACTTACACACACACACACACACTCGCACACAACCCTGCATCATCTGCCTCCATGCAACAGGGTGGGTGTGAACCCAAAGGGTGTCAGATATGTCAGATACAACCCCACACTACTCAGACACCGCAGGGGGAAGAGACACCCGCTGTGGCCCTGTGGGAGAGCCATCGCTGGGGCATAGTGGTCCACCAGGCCTGCTCATGGTTCTCCATGCTGACTCCCTCTCTCTCACACCCACCGTCCACATCCCAGAGTCCCTCTGCTGGAGGTGCAGCTTTCACACAGTCTCGATGACAGTGACTCCAGATTACATCATCGCTTATTGGCTCAGCAGTCTGAGTGCGCATCGAGCGCGTATTTTCCAGGGAGAACTTCTCAACACATACGGTATGGACATCCCCTTCCCAAAACTTATTAAACACAGTCCTGTAACTCCAGCCGTCCGTGTGGGATCCCCCCAACCCCCACCCCCCAACCTACCCTCCCAGAGATTTGGGCTGCAGGGCCCTTCTCTGTGATCTCCACCTCACTCTGCAGTCATGAGGTTTTCCTTCATGACTCAGCTGTGCCACAGAGAGTCCAAACAGCCCAAGGGGCTCTTTTCATTGGCTGTGATAAATACACATTAATTACACTTAATGGACACCTGTTCTGACATGTCCACTCAGATCCATGTACAAACCAGACTAAGAAAACAAAGAGAGGGGGGAAAAAGAGAAAACACCACACCATCTGTGCTGCCTGCAGTCTCTCTTTTTCTCCCTCTGTCCCTCTTTTCTCTTTCCCCTTTTCTACTTCTATTTGTCCTTCTCCCACTTGTCCTCTCTCTTCCAGTTCACTTGCTCCTGTCGGTGACATGGTATAAGAACAACACACTCCTGGTCCAACATGTACCTGCAAATATCTGCCTGCACACCTGTATAAACATATACAAATCAAAATGTACACAAAAGCGCATACATCTACATCAATCTACACTCAAATCAATACAATGTCTCATTTTAGCCTCTCTGTTTTATGACTGGTATGTAATTAGTACAAAATTACCTTACAGGTTACTTGTGCAAGCAGGTATAACTGGTGTGTTGCTCATGTTGGTCTTGTATATAAATGAAAGATTACAAAAAAGGACAGATGTCTTTGTGCAAATCTCAATTGGTAATGCATTAGTTGTTGTTTTCAGGTATGTTTAAAATCTGATATAGACGGTATATGAAAAAGAACATACTGAAAGCTATTTGTGGCATGTTTTTGTGTTTGATTAAGATTTATGTGCCCAGTTTCTGGAACCGGAATGCCTAGAATTCCACCCTCTTTTTGTCATAAGAAAATAGTACAATCCCACATTCCAAAATGGAACGTTCTGTACGGCCAAAGGTACGTTTCATTCATTCAAGTTTTATAGCTGGCGGTGGCAATATAACTGTATTTCACAGCAATTCACCAATGTACTGTATTTTGTGTTTAGCCTTCAGCAACTCCAAATAATTATTTATATGGAATCAATTGAGCAGGCTGGGCTGTCTGGCTGTGTCCGAGACGTCCTTGTCTTCTGACGGTGTGTCTGGAGTTGTCTGCAAATGGGCAGCCATGACTGTTTATCTCTGATTTAAGTTCTGAGCTCTCGCCAGCTGTGAGCTGGTGATGATTACAATGCACAAATCACTTTTTAATAAGACATTTAATAACTAAAACCCATAAAAGGTATCGGAAAGCAGTTTGATTGTAAGGGCAAGGTCCTTATGAGATTTTAACAATCATGCCATTAAAATTTTGGAAGGAAAATGTATTTTGTGTTTTGTTTTCCAAAAGTTCAGAAGTATACAGTATACTTCCGTAATCTTCAGAAAATTCAGAAAAGTACCTGTTTGATCACTCACTGTGTTTAGCCTTCAGTATCCCATAATAATTACATAATTACAACCGTTACTCCCATTCAGAGACCCTTATGGGTCAGCAAAGCAAAATTCCCTATAATGCCTACTGCTCTATCAGCAAAAAGGGGTCTGTATTTGGAAACATGGGTGTTGATGTGGCCACTTTGGGAGGTTGGTTTTGATTGGCCGACAAGGTGGTTGATTGACCAATAAGGGACCTTCCCCCTTCCTCCACCTTTATTTTAGTAAAATAAAATGACCTAGGGCAAAGACAGGGCAACAAAGTAAAATTTATCCCAAAATGTTGTTCATATTTTTTTTTTGTCAAAGTCAAAAGGGACAGAAAAAAATAATCCATAAATCACCAATGGCATAGATGTGTATGAAGCAGGATTTAGCTATGAGCTGATTTCTATCAGTGGTCGTACGGCTGGTGAAAACTTGGCACATGATCGATAACAGCGGCATTAGTTACAAACAATATTACAATAATTATCATTTACCATAAACCTGTTATTTACAGTAAATCAGTACAGCACAGGTATATATTACACTGTATTTACTGTGTACCAGTCAGATATAGAAGGAGATAATTTCCTTGTAGACACCAGTCTCAAGGACACTGCGACAGTGTTTCACCGTTTCACCTGTGTTTCTTATGACTCCAATTACAGGCGTGGAGTTTCAAACTGCCCCCACACACACACACAGACACACTCTTACACTCACACAAACACACTCACACACATACTCTTACACTCACACAAACACACTCACACACACACTCTTACACTCACACAAACACACTCACACACACACTCTTACACTCACACAAACACACCCACACACACACTCTTACACTCTCTCTCTCTCACACACACACACACACTCTCATACACACACTCTTACACACACACACACACACACACACACACACCCCGTGACCCCAGCGGAACAGCAGGCTGATTAACGCCCCGTGGAAAAGCGTTCCCATGAAGTGTGATTCCAGAACTTTCCGGAGGGGAGCAGCGGGCTCATTTCCTGCAGGGATGGAGGAGGCTGGCCTGGGCTGGTGCCAGGGACAGCTGTCTGCGTGCAGATAGTACCTGGAAAACACCCTCCTCATGACTGCATGGCACACGCCCTGGTCTAACTGACCCTGGCTCATTCTGCCTTACCTGCAGCAGCTCAGACTGAGGAGAACCTGCATATCTAACATCAAATGGGTAATGGCCCGGGAGGGTTTGTGGCAATAATAATCACATGATTTAAACATTACTTAACACTCTCTACCACAGCGTACAACTAAATAAATAAATTAATACACCCGTAACCATCTATTAACTTCTACAACAATAGTTAGCGCTAGTCACTTTTTACCACTCATTTTAAATTCTCCTAAAGTACAGGACATAACAATGTGTCGCACTCCAAGATTATGAAAGTTGCTGTAAGTGGTAGAAAATGAGGTAATGGTTTAAGTGCATGCTCAAAATTAATAATTAACAACATCATAAGCACGAGATAAGAGTAACCTGACAGGAACATTAAAAAACCATCATGAGTCATTGGATGCTCATTGAATATAATTAGTTAGGTATACTTCAAACTATCTATGAGCGTAATTGGCACACTGGATGCTATGCAAAAATTACCATCCTTCCATGTTAATGTAGTTCTTATGTAAGTATAAGCATATATATTATTTTAAATATATTATAAATGTTATTATAAATATGTAATGCGTTATGAGACAATTACTTGGTCATATGCATAAGTTACAATCCATGTATAATATTTTACAAATGAGCAGTTATGACCAGCAGTCCTTTGCATTATTTACTGGTTATGAAGTGAAGGTTCATAAGAACACATTACCCATTTAAACTTCCTTCACTGGAGGATTCTTCTCGGGATGTTCTGCATGTCTTTAAATACACATGTAAGGAAACTACACTATAAATGCCCCCCTCTGTCTTAATCCTAAAATGATTTACACACAGACTGGTGTGGGGTGTACCCATGGTTCCTTTCACTGCACGGTTTTTTAAATGCAGGAATTCAGAGCTGATGGCTAATTACAGTTCACCCCCACCGAAACACCTCATTATCCACACTCTACCAGGGCCCTGCAGCTGTTCATCGCTTTCTCACATTAATTCTATATTTCCTCCAGCAGTTCTCTTAATAAGAAGAAAATATTAAGCCTATTTATTATTTATATGTGCTCTTATTTGAAAGTGCTACATGTATCCATCTTCTTGCTCAAGCCAGGCAGAGGGTCTGTGTAAGCAGGAGCAATTTTACATCTTCCCTCCATGCTGGAGTGAGAGTGAGCGTGTCTCAGAACTGAAATATTGGGCCCTTGCATTGAAACAAACCCAAAGCACAGACCATGGATTTAACAGTCCAGCATAATTTTGAACATAAACACTCATAAGTTTTGACATCTGTATCTTAATATCGGAGACACAGCTGGTCACGATGACGAGGAATTTCTGTCTCACAGGGATAATGTTCTCCCATTTTACAGTAAATGGAAGGAGCAGAGTGCCACGTTTCTCAGGCCTGCAGTCTGTAAACCACACGCTGCTGCTGAAGAATCCTTAATGGAATAATGGAGAAGAGCCAATCAAAACACACACACAGCCCTGGGTCCTCCAATTGAATTTGATTGTGCAGCTGTGGACTGCTGACATCATGCTCAAATTCTTTGAAAAAAAAAAATGTATACATAAATATATTCTGACAAAATATGAAGTCAGCCTTCTGCCAGACTCCCAAGAAACTATTTACGCATATTTGGATACAGCTTTTGCTCTAAGTACATGTTGGAAGCATACATGTGCGTTTGGGTTTGGGTGTGAGCGTGTGTGTTTGCGTGTGTGTGTGTGGGGGTGGGGGGGGATATTAGAGTCTCTTCAGCATAACACTGCATCTGGCTTGGATGAGGGACACATACAGAGGTTAGAAACTGGGGGATTTTTTTACTCGGTGCAATGGAATTTACCTGACTCAAGCTGTCCCAGAAATCCCACCAATAAAGAGCGAATCACAGATTAGTTACCACAAGTCTTCCTTGTCAATCAAGAGCTGTCAGACTCGGCCATGCCTGTCTTTCTCCCGTGGTTCTGCATGGAGTATGGGCACACGGGGAGAGATAACGAGCCTGCCATATTCCCCCAGTAACGCTCTCACAACATTCCCTTAACGTTGCATTAATGTTATAGCAATGCCATTAAGGAGCAGACCAGGAGGTGTATTGTAGGTAAAAAAAAGCAATGTTTGTCAGGCATTAGTTCTGTTTCATTTTCATTTTTGAGTCAGGTAAACTGTGAAGAAGTCCAATAATGTTTGTCATGTGAAAGACCTCACATTAATTCTCAAGTTAAACCCAAAAACACACACATACATACACACACACACACACAAACACACTCCCACCCACCCACCCACACACATACTCTCTCTCTCTCTTGCTCTCTCTCTCTCTTTCACTCTCTCTTTCTTGCAAACTCTATTTCCTTAAGACAACCCAAAATGTATTTTGTTCAAGAGGGGAAGACTTTTTCTGAAGTTTGAAAATGCAGTTTTCCCTTTTACCCACTCCAGTAGCTCTAAAATGGTCTGTAGAAATGATGGTTTATGGATGCATGCATGATATCCCAATTAACACTAATATCCTCTCAGGATCAGGAAACTCAGAGTCATTATCACAGAAGTGACATGTTATTCGCTTGTATGGTGCTGCAACATAACTAGAGGGTCTGCAGAGCTGTCAGAATAAATCCAATCTTTCCACACACATACTCACAAACTCCCTCTCTCTCACACACGCATACACAGACATACACACACACACACTCACACACACGCATGCACACACATACACACACACACATGCACACAGACAAACACACACAGGCGCATGCACCCCCCACACACACACACACAAGTGCACATAATACCAAAAATAAACTTGGACCACTCCCTTTCATTTCCATTATGCACATGTATATACACTCCCAGACATGAAATAAGGAGAAAGGACATGTCTGCTGTCTAAGCGAACAACTGTACAGTGGTGTTGGTGTTGCTTTCACATGCTGTTCTGTGAGAGACCTCCTTTTTGGGCATCCTTATTCAATTCCCATTAAAAAATAGATGAATACATAAACAACCTGTCCTGACAAAATGCTCATCCCTGACAAAGAAACTTCTCCCAACCATGTCCTATAATTGAATGTCAGTTCAATGCTGAATAGTCTAGTAAGTGGGATACGTTTTGTCTGTTTTGTCACCAGGGCTTTTGTAAAAAAAAAAAAAACCGTTGTGTCTGGGAACGCTCATAGTTAAAGAATACGTGTTTTTGAGGGGCTTCTGAAGGCAACCTTAGAATGTTCATAGAAAAGCAGCACCAGCTGCGCCATGCTAACACTGGGCCCCATTGTTTGCCATCACTAGGGTTTATCAATGAGCTAAAATGTGTGCCAGCTTCAAAGGAATGCTGTGTGAAATGACATGAGTCTGCAGCGTCACCTGGACCTCGCGCTCCAGCGGTACGTATTAGCAATCGCTTCATCACCCTTCGTTTTCTTTAAATTGACAGATACTCTTATTTGAAATACAAACAGCATGCAACATAATAAAAAAAAAATTAAGATAAAGACATTACCGATGCAAACATAACAACAGCAATATGCGCAGAACTGCAGTATTTGTGGTGAGCAGGATAGCATCTGACAATAATCATTAGGATCACCCCGCATACAAAGCACCGCAGTCAGCACAGATCTTAACATTTATCCTCCATTAAAGCAACCTCACTCATTTTTAAAACGCATGGCCATGGAGCTGCATTAGAACTGAAAGAGATACTTCCATTCTGTAAGATCAGGAGCAGTCGCTCCAGTTTCACAGCATCTCTGTGGTGTAGCGGTTTGAGCCTGATGTTTAGACTGACGAGTTCCCTGCAATCGACCCACTGTGTTTATGGTACCAAGCAATATTCCATAAGGTCAACATTGACTCGCATCATATTACAACACCATAGAGGCTTCTAATAATATGACCTTTTCCACGCAACACCTCACTAAACTGGAGGGTTGTGCTGTATTATATTTTCTATGTGCCCGACTATGTTGTTGAATCATTTATATATTTCAAAATTCACCCCGCCCACACGGTGAGTCTGGTGGGGAATAATGAGCAGGAACAACTGGACCGAAACCCACCCCCCCAACCCCCACTCCCCCCATGCCCGGCTCTACTTCTGACATTCAAGAAGCCGGCAGTGTGAACAGGTCACCGTAATGCACACTCCGAGAGGGGTGCCTAGCAAATAAATGCAGTCCCAATACATTTCTGCTGTCCTGCTTGAATGTGGTATATCAATAGAAATTATAACGATGACAATGATGATGACGACGATGATGATGGCAACTCCTGGGTTATGCCATTACAAACATAAACTAACATGAGGCATGACACATACTCATACTTCTGATATGGTGTGGAACTCCAGGCAAAATCTGCTCACACATAACAAGTGTTAACATGTGAGCTGCTGTTTTGTCAACAAACGTGGTCTCTTTTAGGATGGTTATTACAGACACCGTTTTATTAACATCTCTTTTTTTCAATTACCTCAACACATATTTTATGGCAGGTGAGATTCGAAGCCCCTGAGCACATTTATATGTGAAAACACAGGATAAACGCTGTCATATGTGCTAAAAGGGGTCACGGTCTATGTCTCTGAGAAGGACTGAAAATGAGTAGAGTTAAAAAATCATGCGTGCTGTCGCATTTTATCTGATAAAAGCAGTACCTGTGGCTGTTTATAAATTATACTTGAACCCTTTCAAGTTTCAGAGAGTGCCATGGTGTAAAAATCTAAAAGTTGACTTTGGGTTTTCCATTTTGTCATGGGAGAATGTCAGATTTGTATTTTTTTTTTTCATTTTGTCTTATTTAGTTTCCTTTATCTGTTCACATTTGTCAGCCCAAATACACTTAAGCAAGACAGGAGAAGGCTCCCATCAGAATCAATGAAAATGTTAATGAATATCCTCAACAAAAAATATGACAGGTTACTATAGCTTCACCTGCCTTTACAGTAATGGTGATACATGTTTATAAAAGATCTTAATTGTCTTGTTTGAAGTATGGACACAAACTAAATCTGGATTACGGTCTAATTCATGGTTATGTATCCCTCATGCAAAGCCATACCCAATTCTTCAACCTCTGTATCCAAAATATTCCACAACATATAAGCCTACATACAATTCTAATTACTTATCCAAGCTAACCATATGTAAATGGAGCCAGATTTTCATTCCTTAAAATGAAATTGTAATTTATTTAAGAATTGCAGCATGTCATAGATTCATATCACTGTGTAAATAATGTGTAAATACTTAGAGCAAACTGTTCTTAACAACCGATGCCACCCCCACCAGAAAAGAAAAAAAAATAACCTTGACACCGCAGTGAAGTTAGAGAGTGAGAATATCAACTGAGCAGAATTTGAGTGCACCTAATAATGAATTACTTATTTCTAAATACAGAATCTGGAATCTTTTTAATGCCTGAAGCAATGAATTCCTCATATCTTAATGAGAAAATGCAAACAGCTCAACGCCCGGTAAAGAGGCTCTCTCAGTGCTGCCCCCTAGCGCTCAAATATAATACAGCATTTATAACATTCCATACATTTCACAGCTTCCAAAAGAATTGATTCTCTGTTTCACTGTCTTTTCAGTTTTCACTGCCTTGCCAGTAGGTCGTGTTTTCGTGAACCGTTTCCAAGCTGTATTCCTACCTTTTTCTAAGATATTCAAATTTAGGAAGTACCTGATTAAACCTTGAGAAAGGAAACGACATGCCGCACTGTAATTAGTTTGGGGTAGTATTATACATACATAGTACATGGTATAAATTACGTTTGTTTTAAAACATAATTGTGCTATTCGATTGCACATTTTGGCAGGATTATCGAATAATAGTTACAGGTAACTCCAGTTTTTTTTTTTTTCCATTTGTACTCAACATTTTGAAAACAGGCAGCTTTAAAATGTTATTTTACTTTGCATTGTTTGGCATCTTCATCAGTATAAAATTACATTGAATCGAATGTATAAGACCACTGTCCATTTGTAAGAACTTTCTCCAGATTAATTAATTTCCTGTAATTTGGTGGAATAAACAATCGGAAACCAAATAGATGTGTAAGCTATCAATTACTTAATGAATGAACAAGTATGTCAGTAAGTAAGTAGGAAAACAAAAACATTAAAATTAAATGTAAAAAAATAAATTGGTCGCAGCCTCGTTAAAATTATACTGCGGGCACTGTACCCCAAACAAAGTAATAAATGTGCTTTTTCCGCCTTGGTGTGTGAGAGATATGCGTGTGTGTTGAAAAAGTGGGTGTCGCTAAGCATGCTGGGCTCAGAGCTTCAAGATGATGGTACGGAGAGGGGAGCTCGTACAACACAGCGGATCGCATACACACAACACTCTGCTGTAAACAGCGAACCGAGCCGTGGGAACGTCTGCATGTAAATTTGCTGTTGCCTGTCTCGGACATCCAGGTTCTGGATTTGCCACAGTGGCTTCGGTTTAGTCTGTGACCGGGGAAGGTACAATGTATCTAAGCCCGAACTTTAAATTAGCGGTCCCCTGACCCTCGTTTCTTACTCGCAGCGTATGGGGGGAACAACGCCGAGCGTAGCGTTCTGGTACCAAGTACTCGCAGCTCTGTTCACCGGGAGATGGTAACGTATGTACGGAATTGGAAGGAACATGGTTGAGAGGACCAGTAAATTTTTGTTGATCGTCGTTGGATCCATCTTTTTCATGCTTATTCTGTACCAGTACGTGGCCCCGGGGGTGATGAACTTCGGGTCTCCGCACGGGTACCTCATCGAGGACGATACGGATATCTTTCCTACTCCGGATCCACACTACGTGAAAAAGTACTATTTTCCAATCAGGGACCTGGAGCGAACTGTGGATTTCGAAATAAAAGGGGAAGACGTTATTGTCTTTCT
Source organism: Albula goreensis (assembly GCA_022829145.1). NCBI lineage: Eukaryota > Metazoa > Chordata > Actinopteri > Albuliformes > Albulidae > Albula > Albula goreensis. The sequence goes on along the minus strand of CM040753.1, from coordinate 5,551,916 downwards.
CCACATCCAGAAGACTGGGGGGACCACTTTCGGGAGGCATTTGGTCCAAAATGTGCGACTAGAGGTTCCTTGTGATTGTAGACCTGGGCAGAAAAAGTGTACCTGCTACCGCCCGAACAGGAAAGAGACCTGGCTGTTTTCAAGGTTCTCCACCGGCTGGAGCTGCGGGTTACACGCGGACTGGACCGAGCTTACCAACTGCGTGCCCGGTGTGCTCAACAAGAAGGAGAACAAATTAAAAAATCTGAGGTATGTGATTAAAGTAGTATCGACTCTGTATTCGCCACCTGAAAGTGATACTCTTTAGCTAGACGGGTAACCGCTGAAATTACTCTTGTTTTCTCATTTGTAACCCATGGTTTGCGTCTCGGTTGCTCTCCTTGTTAGGAAGTTAACTGGCTCACAAGCGAAACAACTATTAATTATTTACTTCGAAGAGATTCCTGAATAGTATGACATTGTTTGTCTGTATGCAGGCCTACACCCTATATGCCCAGAAAACACTTGTATTTACTTGTTAAAGGGTTAAGTGCAGATTTGCAAGCCTCTGGTTATTTTGGTTGTCAGCAGTTTGTTCGTTACCTTCTCTCTTCCCCTATCAGTGGGAGTAAACACAGGCTAAGCTACATGCCCCTAACTGCGCAGAGAAAGTGGAAAATTACTGCCCTATCAAGCAGTCTTTGTAAACAGTCTTTGTAATTCGTGCCAGATATGTAGGCTTAGTGGTTACAAATTCCAACACGACCTGAGCAAGGTGGACATGTTCCCTATTCGTATCTGAAGCTGTTGCAGTCGTCTACTCAGTAATCAACTGGCCGTCTGTAGTTCTGTATTTTGGTTTAGTGGTTTCGGCGCTTTGTCATCGCATTGCAAGCTACATTGGAACAATATTTCCTCATTTCCCAGTTGACACAATTTACTAAATTAATGTTTAACTTCTTTCTGATATGGAAATAATCCGTCTGCTGGTTAGACGCTGTCACATCTTGTTGCTGAAACACAAGTGATTTACAAGTTGTATAAAACCCCCATGCTATTTCTCTATCTCTGTGGATAGTAAAGGAATGGCATTGCAAACAAGATAAACATGAAGTCACTTATTTAGGTTATTTCTTTGTAACAATTTATCAGATTGTGTCTAGCTCATGAGCTGCACTTATCAGCAGCGTGTCCCGTTGCCCTTTAAAATGGGCAGAATAGATGTTGAAAAGAGTTAAAGCAGTGAAGACGCCGGTGAGCTCTGAGCTCCGAGCCGCAGCCGCAGCCGCGCCGTGCTACGGCGGGAAGTCCACGCTGACTTTCAAACTGCCAAAGCGGAGACAGGCGAGCGGTGCTGGTGAGGCTGGAGCTCCCTCCATGCAGGCTGAGCGAACTGTGGCGTACAGTGTATTTTAATACCACACCGCAGTCCACAAGTGCCTTGCCACACCATAGCCTATGCTTTTAATCTGTCAACAGACGGACGCTTCAGTATTTCATTAGATCACACTGAAATACCTGTACCCCGCCCCAATCCACACACCGTAGTTTCCCCGTTTTGACAATGACAGTAATGAGCTCCTGCAGATCTCCTGGCCGCATTCCGGTTTGAGGGGGTTTCCACCGCCGGCGCGCTGCTGCGGCTGCGGGGCATGGAGCAGGGAGCACGGAGCACGGAGCACAGACTCCGCATTAATGACCGGCGGTCTGAAAAGTCATGCAAGCGGCGTCGAAGGTGCAGTTTAGTCGGAGGTTACGAGACGTGTGTGATGTTCATTGTTGTCACCTTAACGCTATGCCGGATTCTCCATTAATCACAATGATTTCAAGTCGCATTTTGTCATATCATGTCAATGTTCATATGGCTGATATGATATGCCATTTAGTTATGATTTGGTTGATAGCATGGTATTGGACTGAAGGTTACAGCAGTCATGTTTATAAAATGTTCTGCCATATATGTTCTGTTGATCTGGCGCCTGGTTGACTCTCCTTCTCCGAAATAATAACGTTTTTAGTTTAATTACTTTTTATGCATCACTCCTGAGATTGCATTTATGTTCAGGATTGTTTAAAATGTGTAAGATGGGTTATAATTCTTGTAGTTTGTGATTGAGTGGTCCAGTAAGTGATCATCGAGTTCTCGGAAGTGTCCGCCAGAACAGCATGCACCAAACCTGTACACTAACAAGGACCACAATGAAAACAAGTCCGTGGGTGTTTGGTGTTATCGCTGTTTTAGAGTTGCATGAAGGTCTGACTGCTGCTTGTATACATGTGTTTTTAAAGCTGGATCAAACTAAGATAAATGCCAGCTTGTGTGAATAAGGTTTCATTGGCCAGGTTGTATCTACGTTCAATGGCAGAGTGGAAATCCCTGTCTGACCAAACTATGAGGGGTCAATAATGCAGCCGAGAAGGTCAATTCCCCTCATTACCGAGATCTGACGGGAAACAGGCTCCTACAAAGATGTTTCCTCATGCCATTGATCAAGTTATTTGCTGTAACACGCAAATTGTGTCGTACACACGCACGCACGCACACACACACACACACACACACAGCCCTCTCCAAGCTTCTGTTTACAGAGTCTGTACCATTCCCTGGTGTCCTGTTACCCTCATATCCAATTAATCCACATGTCTGGGAAAACGGTTGTAGATTTCTCCTAACAAGCACCCCTTTCAACTTGACACACCAGATGACCTGAGTCTTCGTCTCACATGCCGTTCCTGTAGACATCTCTCTCTGCTCCTGATTAAACTCGAGTACATTACAATTCAGCCATCAGTGTGGGGGGAAAAAAATCTTTAGGTGACATTTTTCATCGCTTTACATCTAATCTAATCATTGTAAACCTAGAGACATGATCCACATCATACTCTGTCTCCTGAAACTGCCTGCTTCCTCTCTCTCTCTCTCTCTCTCTCCCTCTCTCAGTCCATGGGAGCCGGGGAATATTGTTGGATCTATTTTTGTTTAGTTTTTCTTGTTGCAGTTATTTTTTTTATTATGATAGAGAGGATTGTGACAATTGCCAATTGTACTGAGGTAGCGCAGAGCTAACTGATATTGATGGTCCGTGGTGGACTTGAGCCTTGGATACGGGTCACTGATTAGCGAAGTTCACCTGTTTCCGGAGGGTTGCAGGTTTGAATCCAGAGCGGAACGCTGCTGCTGTGCCCTTGAGCAGCTATTTAACCTGAATCACTTTAGCAAAGTATCCAGCTGTGATAATGCATGGGGTGGGCAATGTTACACAAGCCCCCCAGGATACTGGCGAATGACAAGCAAATTAATGACAAAGGAAGGGGGGGGAGGTGGAGGTGGGGGAGGGTGTAATGGCTTTTAGGTCTGGCCTGGTGCTCATTGCGTTGAATAAGGCTTGATTGCAGAAGTTCAGGCCAGATCCATCTTTAAGGTGTGGACAGATTGGTTTTCAGCCACATGGCCCAGATCTGGGATGTGGTAGAAGAATACCTTGCCAAGCAGATAAGCATTTAAGAGAAAACACATTTAAAACAATAAATAAAAAACTCCCCTATGTACCTGAGATCTTAGGGACATTTTATTTTTCCTTTGGGCAGGGGAGAGCAGTGCACACTGGTATGCTAATGCGGCTTCCCCTGTGATTTGGGAAAGTTTTCGTTATGAGCCAGATGAAACAATAGTGAGGGAAAGAGAAGAGGAATATTCCTTGCTGTTAAGGCCGCTGAGCGCATGCCGCCCAACAGGATGCTAATGTTTAATGTGTAACTGCGCTCGTTACGAGGAGGCAGAGAGAGCGCGCTCCGTATGGGGTGTGGGGAGGAGGGAGGGGGGAAGGGGGTGGGGTGGGGGATCACACAGCATCAGAGAGGTACAGTGTGTTGCGTCATTAATGGAGGGTAGTGGGAAGGGATCACAGTAGGGGGTCCTAATCGGTTTGTCATCAGTAAGTCGTCTTGCTCTGTGAAATGAGGAATGGGGGAAAGTAAAGCGCCTATAAGTTACACTGCATTCCCTGCGTTACTGCTATGGGGATGAGGATGGCGAGAGTGATGTCATTGCTTCTGCCGTTTGTTATGATTATTATTTGGGTTAATTTGTGTGTATCATGCCTTGCCCCTTTGCTTACAGTTTGTCTTTGTGTGCTCTGGCCTGTGAGAGATTTAATGGCTGTGGTTAGGGTAGTTTTATGCAGGTATCCAGGTGAGATAAATTAACTGAGGCACAAGGTTCCATTATTGTTTTGTGTGGCAATTTTTCTGTTTAACCAAGCAGAGATGTGGTATAATATGCATAATATTTGTTAACGGTTGGTGCCAGATGCCAGATACACACTAATGTGTCTTAATTTGATAATGAATTTTAATTGTAACATTAATGGCTAAAGTAAAAAAAAATCTGCCAATTTAAAAAAATAAAAAAAAAAAATCTCTAAAATGTGTTGGGAAACATGTATCATAGAGTAAAAGCCAGTTATTTGAAAATGAAAAGTGACTTTGAAATGAAATGTGTGTAGGTGTTACAAACTCCTGCTGTGCCTGGTGCCCTGGAGGACTTGTACATCCCAGTGATCTCGTGAAGGAAATTGACAACGCACAACGCAATCAGCAAATCGGATTTCAGGCAAATTTCGACAGTGCAGATTCAGCGGTAATATTTCATTTTAATCATAAACGTTATGAGACAAACATATCATGGCACCCACGCACTCCCTCGTTTCCCCCCGATCTGTAATGAGTGAAGAATCATTTATTGCAGATTTGTTGGGATAATTTGGCTTGTGGCGGGGAGGAAAGGCTACGCAATCCTGTCTTGTTTCCAGGCCGCGCCACCCCCTCGGGAACCCGAGACTGTGCGGCAGGCTAAGTTATTAATGTCTTAATGAGACTCATATCTTCATATTTACATTAAAGTCATTTTTCAATTTGAAAAGAGTCTGGATTTTGATACTAAACATGACACCGCTGTTCCTTTTTTCCTCTTCTGTTTTTTTATTATTTTTTATGATTTTTAATATTTTTTTTTTTTTTAATAAAACGTCTGCTCAGCTGAAAGCGAGCAAAGTGGTTTTGTCTTCTCAAATGAAAATGAATCCCACCTTTCAGACAGGGAGCAGTGCCTGTAACGCGATTCTGCGTTTCGTCAGGTGGTGGGGGGGGGGGGGGGGGCGGACGCCAGGCTCGCGCAGCTCTCGGACCCCACACGTCTGTGATGGTCTGTTTAAAGTGTGCGTTCCTCCCTCCCTCCCTCCCTCCCACCATCTCCTGCTCTGGCATGTAACAGCGGGGTCAGCCGGGGCGGTGTTATCTGCCTGGTTTTAATGGGGGAAACGGCTGCCCCTTACGCGGGATGTGGGGTGAAGGGCCTGGGGTAATAACTCATCCTGATTATCTCGCAGGCTGCAGAAACACCATCACCATTATCCCCCCAAAGGGGTACTGCAGAGATCTCACACACACGCTGGACCTCAGGGCCAGGGACAGGCATGTTCAGCTGGGAAGATGGAAAGCTATTGTGAGGACAGATGACAGACACACACACATACACGCACACACACACACTCTCAAATCATGATGCAATACACATCTATACCGTTTATAAAAAAAAAAATAAAAACAGAGTGCCCCCCATGTTCCTAAAGAAGCTACACCCTTACAAACACACACACACACACACACACACACACACACACACACACACACATACATGTAATGAGAACCAAGTGGACCATTTGACCCATTAAGGCTTGTCATTCGCCAGCATGTGCTAACACACACCGATGCAGTTTAGCTCTGTAAAACCTGTGAGTAGGGCAGGAAGACTGGTGTGGGACAGTGGTGGTAATACTCGGTGATACTCCACAGTCGTGTGTCTACATTGTGTGTCTCCTGGTAAAAGCACATCGTGCACCGCTGGGTCCCTGGCTGTGTTCAGCATGCAGGTCCCTCCCCGCGGCTCCCCACGGGACCGTCATTCCCAGTCTCTCCTGAGAGGGAATACTGAATGAAGGGAGCGTGCTCCTCCACTGAAATGCTGCTGACTGGCTCTTTCTCTGCTGTCGCCGCTGACTGCGTTGATGCCCGCTGCTTCTGAGGACACCGACGCGCCTCAGAAATAGCTGCTCGCGCCGACCTGAGACGTGTGAGGACAAAAGTCTATTGGGTACCATTGATTCAATGGCTGATACACCCACATGAACAGGCTAGTGAAAATGTCTGTGGTCTACCCACTGCCAACGTGCATAGTCAGGGAAGATATTTGTATGCGGTTATGTCCCCTCACAGCCCAGAGTAATGCAACTATGCCATTGGGGAATGTAGTGGAGAGTCCACTGCATCCATACCAATCCTGTCTATAGCGTCATCAAGGGAGAGAAGGGATCAAGGACTGCCCTGCCTCCTCACTCAATAGCGCCCTCTCTGGTGGGTTGCAGACCTGCAATATCCTGGAGCTAGCTGGATCAGTTTGGGCAGTATGTCAGCTGTCAGATTTGGGGCTTGCCTCAGACTGTGATCATACACAGAGAGAGACACTCTCCCACTCACAAACATTGAAGCATTTGCGCCTCTACGGCGATACTGCATGAACCTGTTAACCCGCCAGCGTTTCACAGAGTCCTGATAATGTAGGCTAATGCATTATTTAAACTCATTATTTTGAGGCACACATAAAAGGTGAAACTTTTATTGCAGTGGGAATAGAGGGGAATGAAATATTCAGGATCTGTTGGATAAAACAAACAGGGTTTTCACGACAATATCAAGATTTATTATCGTTATTACTATTGTTTATTTAGTTTTTTGGTTGGAGTGTAAGGTTGTATTTCTCAGGGATTTCATGGATCCTGTTTTGTCCCTGGGTGAGCGCTAAACCCTGGGGACCCGGGGGACGCAGGTGAGGCTGAGGTGCGGAGTCTGATCTGACAGGTGTGTGGTCTCTCTCTCTCCGAACGCGCCGTGCGTAGGAGAGACGCGCTCGGAATGGAGCAGCTGAATCAGGGGCTCGATTAAATGCCTGTGAGAAAACAAGGCCCGAGGAATTTGTTCGCTGTGATGGAACAAGCCCATATAAATGCACCCTGCTGGGTCCAGCTCGTTCCCCGTGTTCCCCGCACACACACACACACACACACACACACACACACTCAACACTGCGGTTAATTTGTAAACAGTCATGCACATTTTTTTCCCCCCTTCAGAAAATATAAGTGAATTGCGGTAAGGTACATGCTGAATGATAATTGAAAATGGCGAGGTGCACTAATCGCAGACAGATGTTTTTTTTTTTTTTTTTTTTTTTTTAAAAATTATTATTATATATTTATATTTTTGTTCAAAGCATGGCTCCAGGTCTTCTCATGGCTGGCGTCTTGCGTTTGACTGTGACGTGAGAGTCTGGCGCATCGTCAGACGGGGCTCAGCCCCTCCTGATAAGCGAAGTCTCCCGAGGCTCTGTCTGCTTCCTCTGCGTACCCTCACTGCATTTACATTTGCCTGCAGAAACGCAAACAAACAAACAAACAAATACTTCAAAGGCAGCAATTAACAGCCCTGTTTTTTTAAAAATATTTTAAATCTCCTTCTCCAAGTCACATCAAGATTTTAAAACGAAAAAAAAAAACAAACAAAAAAACTTTTTTTTCCCCATTTTTTTCCTCCTGTTTCTCAGCCCAGTGTGATTGGGGGAAACAGGATCTGGCAGTGCCGGCTCACAGTCTCACCACAGGCCTCGCATGCCTCTGAAAGGGCAGTATCTGCCGTCCGATCCAATGGGTGACATTTGGGGGAGTGTCACAAGCGTTGGTCTGCCAGAGCGGAAGCTCGCTCGCCGCACAGCGCGGCCAAAACCACGCCTCCCCTCGGAACTCCCTCTGAGATCTATTTGCGGGTCCAACGCGTCTTAGGACACTTATAATAGCCCGTGGCTGCCATGGCGACCCATCAGACAAATCCACTACAACCCCAGGCGAGCTTCGACCCAATCCACCCTCCGCGCCCGAGGAACTGACCACAGAACGAGGCACTGACCACAGAAATCATTACCTGTGGTTTAAAGAGAGAGGAAGTAAAGGGTAGTCTTGATTATGGATCTGCACCCACTTTATCGCATTCTCCTCATTTTGACGTGAAGAAGAGTTCACCAGCGCATTGAATATGCTGGGATCAGGGATCATATATGTAGCAACTTGAGGGGTAAATCCCCCCACCCGTGCCGCTGTAATCCCGTTGAAAGGCGGCCCGGGGGCTAATAATAGCTGTAGCTGATTTACAGAGCCAGAGATTGGCCGGCCTGCACTTACAGTAATAGCCGCTGTTGGTACGGCTGTGCTGTAACCTGCGATTTGGTTCTCAGAGGAAACAAATGGCTCCAAAGCCGCCTTTAACGAGTGGCTTTCCCTCTCGCTGCGAGCAGAAATGAGAGAAACCTGACTGAGACCTCCATCATTGCCTTTTTTTGACTGGTTTCTCGGGTTGTGAAAATTATACAAAGTTTTACAAAGTTACACAAGTTTTTTTTTTTTTTTTCCTCATTCCAGAAATCAGTGTTAAGCTATTTTTTTTTATATCCCAGAGGCCTAATTTTCAAACTTATACTCACGTGTCTGGGCCTGAGCATGGAGCCATTCTCTGAACTCTGAATTTATCAGCTTGCCTGCCTCTGACTAACCGGCCAGTTTGGTGCCTGTATCCGGGTCCCAGGCTTTACTATAGGACAGTGCTATTCACCTGCAGGTGTTTGGGCTGCAGGTATTTTCTCCAATCATGCACTACATGCCCTCTGTTTTTTTTTTTTTTTTTTTTTTTTTTTACCTCCTTTGTCAGGCAGATAAGCTAGTTAGTGAAACTGGGCGGTGCAGAGCATGGTTGGAGTGAATGCCTGCAGACGCTGTGGCCCTGCAGGACTGCAATTTTTAGCATGTTCTCATGGTGTTGTTTTCTTCACCAGTGTTTAATCTTACTCTATTATTGGCTCTCTCCAATGAGTTATCATCTTCTGCAATTGATGTGCTTTTGTGTTGTGTTTTGCCACAACCTGATTAGTAGCCCATGTACGGAGACTACCACAAATAATGAGCCAGTAAAAAAAAGAAATAAGCAAGTGAATGAACAAGCAAAGTAGTGATAGGAGGAAGGAGGGAGGGAGTAAACAAGCACTACAGCCCACAAAATGGGGACAGGCGTGGGTTCCTGTCGCCTCCGCCCGTCGCTCTTCTCTCTGCAGCACGGCTCCTGCTGGTGTCACTCTAATCAAACAGCCGAGGCAATTTTCCACTCGGCGGCTTTATGGATATGGCCCTCTGCGCACGCCGAGCGTGACCGGAACATTACAGGAAATGTGTTTTTCATGGAAGATTTGCCACGGCTTCCAAAACAGCCAGGATTCCGCGTGATCGAGCGCGTACGCGCACGCTGCCGCCGGCAACCCGCAGAGGTTAAGTTACTTCAGCACCTGTTGGGACTCCGATACGTTATTCTCCAATTAACAAGACCAATTCACGCTCGCTTTTTAGATCGTCATAGTTTAACCCCCAACCTCCGACCCTGCCCACTCCGGCTAAGCGCAGATAGTGAGGAGCTGAAGTTACCCATGGGCCTTCAAGAAAAAAAAAGTGCAGAGAAGGGAAAGTGAATGAAGACGGACGATGGTCTAATTGAAGTACGTTATTGAAGGAGGCCGGCATGTCAGCCTCCACTGATGAGGAGGTTAGTCTCTAGCTCTCTGAGGTCCGACTTTCTCAGGATTTCATTTACTGCTTCTGCGATTATCTTTCCCCTGGTGCCCTCTCTCTCTCTCTTTCTCTCTCCCTCCTTCTCCCTGTCTCTCTCTCGCTCTCTCTCTCTCTCTGACTCGTTTTCTCGTTCCCCATTCCCTACATCCCTGTCCACTGAGGTCATCAAATGTCAATCAATTCCCCTTTTTCTACTTAAATTCCACCAATAAGGGATTATGAGTGCTTTCCCCTCCTCCTCTTTTAATTGCTCTGAATCCTCGGGTGTCAGCAGCCGAACCCATATCCCAGAGTGACGTTCAATTCCGGCTCAAGAGATTGAGTCAAATCATTTAGTTTCTTCTGGACAAACTAGAATTGACAGCTGGGAATTGCTATGAACTGAAGATCGCAGCAGCAGCAGCAGAGAATTGTGGAAAATTGATCGAGGTTTGTTTTCCAAGGTCATAATGAGAAAGCACGCTTTTTTTCCTGGGGCTTTTTGATGCCTCGGACATTTCGGTGTTTCCAGGTTCCTGGATGTCAGTTCAGTCAGTCAGTTACACCGGCAGGTAAAGGACCTCTCTGGCTGAACTTACCTCTTGATTTTACTTGAAAAATACTCAACGCTATGAAGGCAGAGACGATGACATGGGACTCTATCACACTCGTTAAAGAAGTAACACTCCTCCGTTTGCTCCTTAACTGTATATACAGGACAGCTATGTCACATTTGTAACATTCATTAATGAATGTAATAACATTTGTAAGTTGTTTTGGGAGGAAGTCTGGAAATCTGTCGTACTCTCACTGACATGTAAATTTGCTCAGACTTTGATCGTTGTGTAGCACCATTCTTAGACTGCAGTGTGCAATAGAGCCTGTAGCTCAATAGAGCCTGTAGCTAACAGCATCAGAGTGAGTCAAGGGGCTCTGTCACACAGGACTGCGCTGGGACAGAAAAGTGAGGAAGCTGGGGTCAGGCCGCTCCCTGGGGCGGAGCTGGAGTTCTCAGGACGGCTCAGGAGGAGGCCGTGCCCGTAAACCAGGACAGTGCGGATGTGTTAATCTCGTCAGATCAGCGCAGATTAAAGTCTGCCAGCGTCAAAGCCGACTGCGAGGCAGCAGATCTCCCAGCCTTCTGCATCCTGAACTGGGCTCAGGGTCTGCTGTCAGAAGGGCTTGGCTGGAATCCGTCCCTCCCTCCTCGCTCTCTTTCTTCTGTTTGTGTATTTACTCATGTCGCTCATTCTTTTTCTCAAAGTAATATACCACATCTGTTAGGGAAACCGGATTGGAGAAGGTGATGGTCCATCTATCACATATTTTTGAGGCAATTCAGTCCAAGGGCAGGGGATTTTTCTTTACTTCTTATAGGGATTTAATATGCATCGGCATTTAATTACTGTGCCCCAAAAGTAGTTCTGTTTTCTGAAAAGCAACATTGGGAAAAATGTATTTTTATATTGCTTCAATTTCTATTGTAACATCCATCTGGTTAGGATCAGACTCTGGCCAATGGGGAGCACCCTTTTCGAGCATTCCGTTCATCACACAAAAGCATTATGATGTCATTTTGGCTCACATACAGATTGTGGTAGTACTCCCTGCAGTTGGTCTCCTGCAAAGTCCTGCCCATGCAGGAAGCACAGATGTTTTTCCTGTCCAATGCCTCCCCCCACCCCTACCCCCACCCCCCGCTTGTGATGATATGATTGCAAAGTACAAAATAAGGGCTGATTAATGGTAAATACATTTTCAGAAGGTGTTTCAAAAAGACGAATCGAGACAAAGTGCAAAACTCCCTTGGGGTCGGCCTTAATTGGGACTTAATTGGGCTCGCCAATAGCTGGGGGACTGCACTTCACCGGGACTGCATTTTCCTCCGTCCCTTTCAGTACAGTAGGTACCCGCTGGCGCAAACATCACTCTTACAGTGCGGTAGCAACACACGATGCTGCTCAGTCATGGAGAGGAACCTGACTAAATATGTTTTGAGAGGTGAAGGTGAATCACAGGGATGTGCATGCACACACACACACACACACACACACACACACACACACACACACACACACACACACAGCATGCCAATGCTCTGCTCTGCCGGTCTCAAAGCAGTATCTCCTCTAATGTTTAAATAAACAATGACCCAGCTCCAGATAGTCTCAGCGGAGCACTTTGCATAAATTAATAAAATAACGGATGAAGTGATAGACTCTGGCGTCTAATACAGTGAGTAAGTGCTTTTGTACTCGGTGATAGCGCATGCACAAACATGCACCTACATACACGCTTGCTCTCACACACACACACACACGCACACGCACATGCTCATGCACACACAGACACACACCTAGGGCCAGGCCTGTGTCCTAACCGTGATTGAAATGATAAAAAGCATGCTCTCAACGGCGAATATCAAATATATAGTGTGTGTGTGTGTGTTTGTGTGTGTGTTTGAGCCTGTGGGCCTGAATGGTACATCTGTGTCTTCCTCAGTATTTCCGCTGCTCTTGGAACTCTTCAAGGTTTACTAGATTTGCTTGAAGCATTGCAGAGCATCCCTTTGAAGTACAGGGACTTAAAACTCTCACTGTCAGACTGTATCTGCAGCCTGTAACAGTAGCTAAAGCGTCAGCCCCCCGGAATACCACGAGGGGCTCGCAATGTTCACACCAGCTCCAAAAATACACATCCTTCCGTTGTCACCGCTCATAGAACCACCCTGTTTTTATCTGTGCGTGAAAATAAGAAAACACCCGCTGTAGTCTGATTGATTGGATTTTGTGTTGTGGTCTGATGGGAGGTTTTTCCATTGAGCTTAGCTGGACTGAATCACTCCTGGGGCCGCATGTGTCCGGCGCAAACCAGGGCATTGTGGGCGGAGGACAGGATTCCTTCCATCGCCACTGTTCTCTCGTCCTGCGCTAACTTGCCAAACCAGATGTCTGGCCGTCGCTGTGAACCGATTCTTCGATGCGGAGGACAGATTGTCATAGGATGACTGATTAGGGAATATTGGGGGTTGGGGGGGGGGGGACTGGGAACTGGGTCTATAATTAGCAATCTGTAACAGGGGCAGACTGGGACCTGCAGGCACAGCTGAGGACGGATTAGCCGGGTGCTGCAAATGGGCTGTACGCACTGCACAGGTTTCACCCGCGGCCACAGGTGTTCACCCTCCCTGTGGTTCCTCCAGATAAAGGCTTATGTTGGAATTGGCAGGAGCCTATCTCAGCAGGTGATGGCCAAGCCTGCCTCTAGAGGGCGCTAGGGAGTTCCTTGTTTTCTCCCACTTTGACCGCGTCTGACCGCGGGGGACACAAATACAAGGGTTTCACGTGGGTCGAAGGTGCGAGCGAGCGAGAGAAGCCATCAAGAAGGAAACAACGCCGTCTCCTCTTCTTGTGGAAATCTAATTAACTACTCTGATGCAGGCTGGCGGAGACACCGGAGTCGGCAGCGAAAGGCACGGGTCCCGGCCGGGCTGCCGTGGAAACGCTGACGCGCACACGCTCTCCTCCACCAGGTGTGCATTTCCTCTGCCCCTGTTAATAAATGAAGAGCGAGGCTGCCGCTAGCTGCTGTAACCTTAATATGTCATTCACTGTGTTAGAGACCTGATAGACAAAGGCCCATTAATCAGCTTTTATTAGGCTAATAGCCTGCCCCTGCCAGCGTGCCCTGGAACTCTCTCTCTGTACTGTGCAGTAGTGTGTTTCCATCAGCACACACGGATAATACTATATACAAATGTGCAAATGTGCACATGTGTGAGTGTGTGTGAGTGCGTGTGAGTGTGTGCATTATTATGTATAACATACCCAGCCATAGTCATTTCTGCCATCATAATAGAGCTGCTTTTTCAGTCCCTGTCAGTGAGCATTGCGTGATATTCCCCCAGAACTCACATATGGTATTTTTTTGTTTAGACCTCCTGCCCCTTGTGGAGCAGCGGGGCTGGGGGAGGCTCTGTGGGCTGTAGGCCTCGCTCCCAGGGCGCATCTGCAGGCTTTAGGCCTCGCTCCCAGGGCGCCTCTGTGGATGCTAACGTTGCCTTTCAGAGCAGCGATGATGCAGCAGTTTGACCTGACTGAACATTATGAGACTGCAGCGTTTTTAAAGCGCTTTTCCCCCAGGAGGAGAGCGGGAGCTGAGAGAATGACAAGTTCAGCCCTCAATCCATTTTAGAGAGAGTGAGAGAGAGAGAGTGAGTGAGAGTGAGAGAATAAGAGAATAAGAGAGTGATATGCCAACAATTCTTTTTTTATTAAAAGAAGAATACAGTTACATTCAGCCACACCCCAATATTAATTAAAAAACAACAACTGCAGAAGCGTGTCAGAAAGAAAGAAAAAGAGAACAGAAAAACAGAAAAGCAATTGTAGACATAAGGAGAGACAGCAGCAGGATTGGTGAAGAACACTTCTCCTGTCACTGCAAGGCCTATGGTGCATAGTGCCTTTTGTCGCACCATCATGGTCACATCACTTTAACATTTCAGAAATGTAACAGAAATGTCATGAAGGCTCTCTGAGTCACAGAGCACTCTTTCTCCAGCTTTGCTTTAGCTAGCCTACCAGTAAAATTTCATACCAGTAAAAGAACTGGCAACTCATTCCTGTGTGTGCAAGTGTGTGTGTGTGTGTGTGTTGTGATGTCTGCTAGAGCTGGGTTAGCTGTAGAATTGATTTTCACAACTCTCTGGGACCAACAACTGCTGTTCTTCGATCTCATATGCCAGTCCCGTCTTGTTAGCGCTGCCATCCTTCTGTCTCACAGCCCCCTTCTGGTGTCTCACCCACTGCCATCTACAAAGAGGTTTTTCTCCAAGTCAATGCTACATGTGTAAAATTCATTGATTTTCAGTACATGAGTTCAAAGTTCAAGGTTGAGTGTCACAATAAGCTCCTTGTTGGCTTTGATTTCCTGAAGGGCAATTAAAAGGGCAATTAGATGTTGGTTTTTGGTGGGCTCCTTTTCATTTTCAGAGAAGACTTGTATATATTTTAACTCCACTAACTGTGCTTGAGTCCTGAAGTGATGTGGCCGCTCCCCCAAAGACCAGACAATTTGCATGTCAGAAAGTACAGAGGGTGATTTAGCTGTCCTCCCGAATCATTAAATATCACGGTCCCAGATCCCCTGCTGCTTTTGTCCTGTTGCAGCCTCCTTTAATTGCTTCTTTTTTTGGATTTCCCTCACTGCACAGTTAGCGCGTGCCTCTCTACCCCCGCTGCAGGTTTCACATCACCGGTCGCTGCAGTACTGCAGCTGCCTCACAGTGCACACCCAATCCCGTCCGGTGTGCAGTCTTGCATCATGTTTACAGCGCCTCACCGTCACCTCACCGCAGGGGAATACAATAATATAACAATGCCCTGCCTGCAGTGTCCCCCTCCCTGCGCGATGGCGTTGCTTACCGTGTATCATTGCACACAACAGATATCGCACAGTGTCCCAGTCTGCACACTCTCTAACGATGCTCAGTTCTGACGGTGCGTCTGAACCCTGTGTGCAGGCAGATATGTCTGAAACACTCATGGTGAATATTTTCAGTATGGTGGGGTGGGGGCTGGGGGGGTGGGGGGTGTTGGGGGGTTGGGAAGTTGCTTTTATCCGCTCATCTCAGCCTCTTTCTGTGTAACATCGCCTCCAGCCCTACTTTTTGTGTGCCTTTGTTTGGGTCTGTGTGAGTGTGTGAGAGCGTGTTGGAGCTCAGCTTATATGTTTAGAGTGTGTTTGTGTGCATGTGTGTGTCTGTGGGTGCGAGTTGTGGCCTTTAGTATGTATGTGTGCGGTGTATTTGTGTATGTGTGTACCTGTGTGTGTGTTTTAGAGAGTGAGGTGTAGCGTTTAGTGTATGTGTTTGTGGTGTGTCTCTGTGCATGTGTGTATCTATGTGCGTTTGAGACAGTGAGATGTAGTGTTTAGTGTATGTGTTTGTGGTGTGTCTGTGTGCATGTGTGTATCTGTGTATGTTTGAGACAGTGAGATGTAGTGTTTAGTGTATGTGTTTGTGGTGTGTCTGTGTGCATGTGTGTGTGTGTGTCTGTGTGTGTTTGAGACAGTGAGATGTAGCGTTTAGTGTATGTGTTTGTGGTGTGTCTGTGTGCATGTGTGTGTGTGTCTGTGTGTGTTTGAGACAGTGAGATGTAGCGGTTAGTGTATGTGTTTGTGGTGTGTCTGTGTGCATGTGTGTGTGTCTGTGTGTGTTTGAGACAGTGAGATGTAGCGGTTAGTGTATGTGTTTGTGGTGTGTCTGCGTGCATGTGTGTGTCAGTGCGATAGCTGGGTGATGGGGCTCAGTTGCTCTTCTCTCTGCCGCCCACAGCAGCGCAGCGCTCTCTCGCTCTATAAGGGCCTGCTGAAGCACACAGCCCCTGCGGTGTTGTCGTGGGAGATCCGTGGTGAATTCTGAAAATGTGCTCTATGGCCATAGCTTTTATGAAGCTTTTCACTTGTTTGTGTGAGTGTTTGTGAGCGTGAGTGTGTTTCTGTCTGTGTGTATGTGTGTGCGTGAATGTGTTTCTGTATGTCTGTGTTTGTGTGTTTATGTGTGTGTGTGTGTGTGTGTGTGTCTGTGTGTCTGTGTGTGTGTCTGTGTCTGTGTCTGTGTCTGTGTCTGTGTGTCTGTGTGTCTGTGTGTGTGTGTGTGTGTGTGTGTGTGTGTGTGTGTGTGTGTGTGTGTGTGTGTGTGTGTGTGTGTGTGTACATATGTATGTTTGTGTGGGTGATTGTGTGGATGTTTCTGTGTGTGTGTCTGTGTGTATGTATGGGTGCACAAGTATGTGTTGTTTACGAGAAGCTTTTCTACCTAACAGACCCCTGAACTAACCACCTTTCAGTCGGCCATGTTGATTGTTGAAACAGCAGCTGTTTCTCATTACATGCCAGTGAAAATATATAAGGCAGAGCTGCTTGAGAGGGAGGTGGGGGGGTCAGAGAATGTGCATTTTAGCCCTCCTGTGGCCTAGTCTGCTAAGGCAGAGCCACAGGTTTAAGCCAGAACCTACAGGCCAGACTCTGAGCTCCACCTTAAGCCAGACCCTACAGCATAGACTCTGAGCCCCATCTTAAGCCAGAACCTACAGGCCAGACTCTGACCTCCATCTTAAGCCAGACCCTACTGCATAGACTCTGAGCCCCATCTTAAGCCAGACCCTACAGCATAGACTCTGAGCCCCATCTTAAGCCAGACCCTACAGCATAGACTCTGAGCCCCATCTTAAGCCAGACCCTACAGCATAGACTCTGAGCTCCATCTTAAGCCAGAACCTACAGGCCAGACTCTGAGCCCCATCTTAAGCACCCTACAGTATAGAGCCCCAGCCTAATCAGACCCTACAGCATAGACACTATGAGCTCCAGATAGTCAGAGAGGCAAATGGGAAGCCCAGACCTTTAGCCTTAAAGGAAGTTAAGGCTCAACTGCAATGATAAAGCAAATGGCATTGATTAGTCACACCTGTTTTGTGTTTGAATCTGTTTCAGCTCAGAATAAGGACTCTTAAATGCATTTTTCAGCAGCCTAACAAACAGAAAGGTCGTTTGGAATGAAATCCGCACACACATGGTCACAGTAAGGCCAGGGATGGGAACCACAGCTCTGTGACGGGGAGAAAGGGCAAGGGTTACACATCCGAGATGAGCAGTAACGACCGGAGCGCACGCCATGTCACAATATGTCGCAGTATTTCACAGCATGTCATGACATATGGCAGTATGCTTGACGTACAGCGCTATGAAACAGCACGCTGTCATTTCCTCCCATAATGCCTTGTGGTATTAATGCATGCTGTTTCAAACCACAATACTCTACATTATTTTATTGTAGGACACAAAAAAATCTCTGAGATGTCATGATATGTTGCAAGGCCTTCTGTGTGAGTGGCTAATCATGGTCCTTATGCGAGCTATATGGTGTGGCTGTTTTTTTTTTTTTTTTTTCAATGCAAAATCAGCTGCCTCTACAGACCCAAATAACTGGGTGAGGTGAGTTAAGTGTGTAATCACCTGTATTAATTGATCCATGAGATGCTGACAGGTAGCAGGAGTCAGCATAACCTGCAGCTCACCAGGACCAGGGTAGGCCACCCCTGCCCTGTGGTGTGATACCGTGCGATGTGGACCGAGGGAAAACAGCTCCTGGCCATTACGTGCAACAGCTTTTCCTCTTTCGGTTCCATGGCGGGGAAAGGAGCAGTTCTGCCTCCTCACCAACGATGTAGGACCTGGCTGCACGTAATCAGCACGGGCGCTTTTCATCGGTCGGAGTGGTGCCTGCTTTCATTTGCAGCTGCCTGAAGGGGGTGGCCCAGAAGATATACCCACAATCCCTTGGTATCAGATGTTCAGCTTGCATCCACTTTATAATTCACTTCAGGCCTTGTTTTTGCACATTAGAAGTGTCTGGGGTCGCCTTAAGAGGAAACTGCTCAACACCTTAATCAGCCTGACATTCCCTTCACAAAATGGTGTCTCTGCCAGGTTTTAAGGATAGGATTTTATTAGCGTAACTGATTTACAATTTGCTCAGCTACTTCACCGTCTTGTCTCTTTTTACAGCTGTACGAGGCTGAGATCACAGCTGGTGGGGGAGAGAGAGAGAGAGAGAGAGAGAGAGAGAGAGGGGAGGAGAGGGGGGAAGGAGGGAGAACAGAAGGGAGGGTGGAGATGAGGAAAAGAGAGAGTGGGTGAGAGGGACCGAGACAGCAGGGGGGAGAAAGGAGAGAGAGAAGGAGAGAGGCAGCACAAGAGAGAGATGACCTCCAAATCCTCAGAAGAATAAATGGGGACAAAGGAGCGGTAGTTTATCTTCTCTCTTCATCGGAATGCACAAAAGGCTGCCCCCTGAAAATGATGGGGTACCACGGTTTCCCCACCCTCACCCCCACGCTCCCCTGAAAAGAAAGCCATTAATCTTCAGCCAAATGATGCTTCCTGCGCAGGCTGTCTGCTTCAAGCTTTCACTGTTGCTTTTTTGCTTTCTAATTGATTACCTAAACACCTGAAGGAATTCTTACAAAAAAACAATATCACCCACATTTAAAAAAAATATATATATTACTGTGATTTATTTCTAATAGATGTACTGCCTGGTTTGATTTATGTCGTTATGCATTTAAATACCTGTAGTGACAAAAAAAATCGTGGAATGCAATAAAATTGCAGTCACGGGCTGCAAAGTCGTAACTTGTAAGTAGTCACTTTCTGTAGGAAGTGCTTTGTAACTTTATCCAGGAGGAACCTGACACTGCTGGAATGCAGGGTGCTTCTCAAGCTGAGGAGGACATTTTGTTAAACACTGTTTTTATGAAGTGATTTATGCACTGGGCTCAGTGGAACCCCGTGAATAATGTGAGCGCACTCCTGCAGTGTGTGTGTGAGTGTGTGTGTGTTGACTCTCTGAATGTGGCTCATGATCTGAGGTTAGCAGTATGGCGTTTTAGAATGTGTGTGTGTGTGTGAGTGTGTGTGAAAGTGTGTGTGTGTGTGTGTGTGTGTGTGTGTGTGTGTGTGTGTGTGTGTGTGTGTGTGTGTGTGTGTGTGTGTGTGTGTGTGTGTGTGTGTGTCGGGGTGGCACTGAGAGACTGTAAGCGGCAGCGCCCTGTCTGAGCCCCGGCCATGTTAAATTTAATCCGTCAGCCCCTCTCATAAGGCCGTCTCCGCTTGGCGCATTTCCCCGTCACATCCAATCACATCACTTAAGACACCAACCGCCGACCCCATCCAACAGCCTCCCGAGCTGCAGTTTAATTACTCCCCTTTTTCCTTAAAAAATGAAACTTTTTAAACACAATTCCACTCAGAGATGTCTCTGATCACCACTGTCCACATCAGCAGGAGTGGAACAGCAGCGCTGCTGGGTTGTGGGTCGGGGGTTTGGTGACAGCAATCGGGTGTGAAACACCGGGGAACGCTTGGAGATTACCAGGAGCTCAGTGTGACTCAAGGGCATTGTCACATACTTCATACATACCTTTGGTTAAAATGGATGTGCTCAGTCTGCATGTGTTCATTTCCAATGCTTTGGTTTTGCTCTGAGCAAAGTAAACAGTCTGGCATAGTGGTTCAGCAGGAGACCTTCCAGACCTGTGACCTTCACCATGACCTTCTGGAGGTCCTTAGTGTGGAGTGGTGCCTGGCTTAGCTGTGTTAATGTGGTTAGTCCAGCCACGAAAGGCCAAGGCACCTCGGGATTTTCTTTGGATTTTCTGTTTTATTTTTGTTTAAGTTTGTTTGTGGTAATATGATAATATTGCTTGGCTATCAAGCTGGTTAATGTGTCAGAGGAGTGCACAGACTTCATCTACGCAATTGTCGCCGCTGATTCCATGTTATGGAGATAAAAGTAAACACTGTCACAGAGAGGGTGTGAAGTGTGTGTGTGTGTGAGTGTGAGTAGAAGCTGGTGAAAATGAGACAGAACAGAGAGAAAAAGAGAGCAGAACAGAGGTGTTAAACACAGGAGACAGCTACTGCTTCAGTCTGCTCCAGTTTCACGACAGGCCTCCCCTCAGCTGTCCGTCCTGCATGCCTGTCAGTAGACATGTCTGAACGATGTCTGTGAGGGCCATGAGGAAGAAGCCCCTCTAGTTTATTCCTCCGGCTCGAATACTTTCTGTGTCTGCGCGCGTGTCGTATTATCCTAATTCGGGTGCAGGTTCTGAAAGTGCCGCAGCGCCGAGAGCGTCGTAACAGTTATCTTTTCGACGCAGGCAGAATTGTTGGTGGGAATAGGAAGTGGATCCTGCGGGGTGGGGGACAAGGGTAGCTGGGGGGTGCTGGGCGGGGGTGCGGGTGGGATGAGCCTGCCACATGGGGTGTCATCTGGCTGAAAGAGCCATGTGAACCGACCCAGCACTTGACAGCCGTGCTAATTGAATTGTGGGAAAATGGAAATCAGTGTGTGTGTGTGTGTGTGTGTGTGGTGGGGGGGTGGTGGGCTGATGTTTCAAATGAGCTGGGAGCAGAGCCCTACTTTACCGTACCATGCTGGTGCTCCTTCTTTGCACCCCACCACCCAAACTCCTAAACCCCCCCGCCCCCAAACTTCCCAGAGACAGCAGCAAGCAAACAGCTCAGTCACTGAGCATGGCCTCAATCGCGGAGAGACTTTCTTCTTTTTGGAAGCGGTTGCCATTGTCTCTTCCCTCTGCACTTTTGCCTGAAACAAACACACCGGCTTTCTGAGAAGTAGAGTAACAGCCAGGCTTCATTTCCTTGTGTGGTTTTTTTTTTTTTTTTTTTTTTTTTGGGGGTCATGCTTTTTCATTGAGACCTAGCACAAAACAGATTAGACCTCATTTCCCTGGTACAGTGTATTCTTGGTCCTTACATAGCGAAAACAATCAGTGGGGAAATAGCTATGATGAAAAGCAAAAAAAAGACGCCTATTTTCTCCTCTGTGTGTTTCCCGGAGTTTTCCGTCACAATTTTAGGTACAGCATCCTTTGTGGGTCTGTAGGACCAAACTTTCCCAGCAGGAAATAAGGTCTCGCTCCTGGAGAATCCACTTCCTGTCTGGCAAGGAAGTGAAAACTTCATAACCGTTTGCAGCACAGAAGGATAAAGAAGGTTTAGGAGGATAAAGCGGGAAGCCTCTTTGCTTGTTCTTGTAAGTACGGAACAAAGAGTATCCGTCTATCCGCGCTGAGCCTAGAGGGAATCCGCAGCGGATACTGCCGGCCCGGTGATGTGGATCTTCTCCAGTTCGTAAAAAAAAAAAAAAAAAAGAAAAAGAAGAAAAATGCTGCTCTTTTCTTCCAAACTGACGTAATTAATTATTTGGCCTCCTCGGAGCTGTGCGAATGGGAAGCCCTGATTTTCACAGGCTTTTGAGACTGAAGTGGCGATGTGCTGGCGGGGACTCGCTCAGGTGAAAATGATCCAAACAGCGCCGCGTGTGGGAGGCCCGTGAGTAATGGAGATGCTGAGGAGGAGCTCCAGCGTCGGGCCTCGAACAGCGGGACGCGGGGAGAGCGGAGAGACAACGGGCTGCAGCTCACACACACACATACTTATTACATACAATCTCACACACACACACACATACTTATTACATACACACACACACACACACATACACACACATACTTCTCACATACAATCTCACACACACACACACACACACACACACACACACAGACACACTTATTACATACACTCTCTCACACACAGACACATACACACACGCAAACTTATTACATACAGTCTCCCACCCACACACACACACACACACACACACACACACACACACTTATTGCATACACTCTTCCACCCACCCACACACATACACACACACACACACACACTCACACTTGTTACATACAGTCTCCCACCCACACACACATACATACACACACACACACACACACACACACACACACTTGTTACATACAGTCTCCCACCCACACACACACCCACCCACACACACATACACACACACACACACTTATTACATACACTCTTCCACCCACCTACACACACACACACACACACACACACACACACACACACAGATACACATGTATGCTCACACCCCCTATGTACAGCAGAGCATGGTTTTAGAGCAGATGCCCCACATAGATGCTGCAGCGCTGGGTGAGGCTGGAGGTCAGGGTTTGGGTGCCAGGAGCTACGGTGGGCAGGGACACAGGGAGGTCAGCGGTTACCAGGAGCTCAGCCAGCCAGTCCCGCTCAGTGTGTGAATCTGAGATAAGCATCTCCTGCTACCGCGTTCATTTCAACACAGGCCCAAACTGATGTTGGCTAGTTCTTTTTTTCTTTTTTTTTTGGCTTGGTAAAATTAAAAAACTGCTGAAGTAAGAGTTTCTGAAGGACAAAAGGGATGGGAGAGAGGCCGTGTCCGGGTCAGGAAATGTGTAACCGGAGATTAATCTGATCTGACAGCGATAAGCTGATTTTCACCCTAGATATAGCATTACTAGATCAGACATGGCGCGGCGTGCGGAAGCCCAATGCTTGAGAGACGCACAGGGACAATGGACAGAAATCAATCTTCTGGGTACAGTGTGGAGAGCAGTTTTGATTTAACCCGGGGCCTGCAGGAAATGGAAAACTGTCTTTGAGCCCGGTTCAGGAATCTGCGTTGGATTTCTTCAATTTCCGTCACGCTGAACTTTTTGGCGTAAAAGTTTTGACTCTCTGAATGTGGCTCATGATCTGAGGTTAGCAGTATAGCGTTTTAGTGTGTGTGTGTGTGTGTGTGTGTGTGTGTGAGAGTGTGTGAGAGTGTGTGTGAGTGTGTGTGTGAGAGAGAGAGAGAGAGAGAGAGCGAGAGAGTGTGTGTGTGTGTGTGTGTGTGTGACAGAGAGTGTGTGTGTGTGTGTGTGTGTGTGTGTGTGAGATCCAGCTACAACTGGATCTCTGAGCTGTCCTTGTCGCTGTCCACCAGGTATTCTTCCCATGATACTCCCATGCTGTTTTTTGACTGCTTTGTTTGGAAAAATGCAAATTCACACTTCCCTTCACCTATCAGTAGCTGCTGCCTACGCTCTCAAGCAGTGGGGCTTCTCTCCCAGCATGCACTGGAGTTTAGTGGAGGGGCAGGGGGGTAGGATAAGGGGATAGTTGGGGAGCGACTTTCCTTCTGCTTGACCCGGCAAGTTCCAGGTTCTCCACTTCAAAGGGGCGCGCATTCATCCGTCACTCAGCGCCTCTTTTCTTTTTTTTTTTTTTTTGAAAGGAGAGATCTCGGGGAGGAGAGGGACAGCTCGGGATCAAGGGGGCCCCGCGCCCCCTTACCCCCCACGCCCCACGCTCCATGCCTCTCAGAGTCCATTGATTTGTTTTGGAGGAGACCTTGAGCAGCCCAGTGGAGTCTCGGGCTCTTCCCCTCTGATATTATTGATGTTTCCTGCGTGTTTCAGCCAGGCCCCCCCGCTCGGTCTCTCTCTGACCCCTCTCGCTGCCCCCTCCCCCCCCCGGCTGTGTTGAATTACTAGCCATGATCTGCATGGCCCGCCCACCACCACTTGCGCCAGGGTAACTCGACGAGAGAGAGAGGCCCCTCTGTGTGACAGTCTCCGTTTTCTGCAAAAAAAAAAAAAAATACCTTGCCGCTGCGTCTGGTGATTGATGGCGTTTTTCAAGAAGAATAATTGTTGCATTAAATGCCATTAGGCGATCCGGGCAGATTAATGGAGGGAAAAGGTGGCGAGTTTTCTCACTTGCTTGCTTGCCTATCCGCGTTCAGGCGTGGGCTCTTAAACAAAACCTTTTTGCATGAATTATTCCTCGCCGGCCAGAGGTTGATAACAGCGCATGATTCCCTCTTTAAAAGCTGCAGCGATTTCAGTGTAACTGGCGCTGGCGTGTTTCCATGTAAACACGTGCTCAGCCTGAAGCCCTATTTGTCTTGTTTAGGGTAGGG
Organism: Albula goreensis; assembly: GCA_022829145.1. Taxonomy (NCBI): domain Eukaryota; kingdom Metazoa; phylum Chordata; class Actinopteri; order Albuliformes; family Albulidae; genus Albula; species Albula goreensis. Next base: position 5,527,838 of record CM040753.1, on the reverse strand, counting down.
TCTGCGGATGGGTGGAGTCACACACTGACTGGGTGTGCAGATGGATGATTTGGGGGTGGGGGAGGGGGTAAGTGGATGGGCGTAGAAGGACTGCTGGTGCAGGAGGGAAGCACACACATGCACCCCTCTCTTTGTCCTCTCCTTCACTCTCATCCCCCTTTTTTCAGCAAAGGATACTGAAACGTTGTCCTTTCCGAAAATCCCACTCAGCACTCAGATCTCATCCATCTCGGTCCCTGGCCCGCTTGAGTCAAACATGGATGTAGGAACTGGGTTCGAATCCCTGTGCAGCGCAGGATCATGCCTGCTTCTACACCTTGCAGTAATGTGACGTCTCATAATTGTGACTTCACATTGATACATGGACAGACTCCTTTCTAAATTTACCCCCTGCTCCCATTGAGCAGCCTTGCCTCATATGCAGGATTTGGGGACAGCCCTTTCACCAGGGATGCTGGCACGGTTGGCTCACGGGCGGGAACATGGGCATCGCGGTATCAAGACGACTTCATGACAAGCCCACATCCCCCCCCTCGCCCCCCCAGCCCCCACCTCCATCAACCGCTCGCCAGTGCAGAGGGTTTCAGTCACGCATCGAGGCCTGATCAAAGGTTAAATGCACACATCACCAGTCAAGATGGGGGGGAAAAACCAATTCTGTGGAGAATCGACTGTAACGTAGCAGAAGAAACGGGGCTCCCTAGGGCCTCTGTTTGCGGTTTCCTCAGAACATCAGAAGAGGAGTGGTGCTCATCGGACTCTAAATTGAATTAGAGATAAGGTTCTGCTCTTGTAGAATCGTTTGGGAAGCATGGAGGAATTTATTTTTATTAATGTATTGCTTCATTTTTTTTTTTTTTTTTGAGAAAGATTTCACCACTACTCCGTTCAACAAAGCTAGGCCACGTCTATACACGGAAGATGCAGTCATGGTCTAGACCAGCAGCAACCCTGGTCCTTAAGAGCTACAGGGTGTGGCTGCTTTTAGTTTTCACTGTAAAATCATCAGCAAGTCCAGACCAAAGAAACCAGGCGAGGTGAGATAACTGTGTAACCAACTGTACAAATCGATCCATTAATTCCTGAGTAAAAAAGAAAGCTGTCTAACCCTGTAGTTTTTAACAGTGAGGGCAGGGGGAATTTGTTCGCTATATGGAGGCACACCTGATTACTCTCCTCCTATACCTCATTTTTGTAGATGCACCCTATTCTCATTAGAAACAAGAACATAGTTACAGAACCCTGACATTAACATAATACAGACCGCCACCGCCCTCCCCTCCTCACCAGTGTTTGAAGGCGCTAGATTGTAAAATCCTGTGGGTCCCATCACTCCTGGATACCTGTGGAGTTCAGTGTCAGCTGGCACCCCTTTCATCATCGCCCCATGCTGGAGCCGCTGTGATCGGGGAGGAGAGAGAAACACGATCCACAAATAACAAAAACGGAGGAATCTGTGGAATTTCGGCATGCTTAATGACACTGCCGTACCATTTACCACCGAGTGCTTTGAGTGAATTAACAAAACAGGCAACATATGGCGACAGCCTGGAAAAAGCGTTCTCTCCCCCGTGAAGGCGTCATGTCGACATTCAGTCCTGGACTGCATAGCTTTACAAATAAACACGTTTATCTCACTGGCAAGTTGCACAAATACACGATTGCAATTTTCCCCACTAGCTTCTGTTGTTCAGCTTTAGAGAAGTCAAGTGTTAGCCAGCACATCACATTGTTTCATGTTAATCTGCACATTGCCCCTCTCTCTCTCTCTGAACATTTTAAATGTAGGGTAGAAAGCACGACTGGTTATAGAGCTGTAATAACAAAAGGCATGAGCCGGCCTCGCTGGGATTGGACACTACTGGAAGGGGGATTGGGCGTCAAACGGTAAGGAGGTGGGAGTGGGAGGTTTAGAAATGGCGGGGTTCAGGGTTCGAGAGAGCAACATCCTCGCTTCCTTTGCTCTTCAAGTGCTGCCAGCCTCGGAGGGAGCATCAAATCCCTTTAAAAATCGTGAGCTTTGATGTAAATTCGGGATGTTTACAAGGGCAGTGCGATGGTGGAACCGCCCCTGGGCCCTCCTGGGTCAATGTGGCTCTTCAAAGCAGCAAATGAGTTTGTTCCTTAAGGATTGAGAGGGGTGAGGGTGGTGGGGGAATGGGGAGGGTGGGCAGTGGGGTTCTCTCCCACACACAGATAGGGCCTTGTTACATGACCGTGCTAGCCGTATTTCTGCGGCAAGGGGAGTGCGTCTCCTTTTCTGTATGTGTGTGTGTGTGTGTGTGTGTGTGTGTCTGTGTGTGCGCCTACATGCACTGCTCAGGTTCTGTATTTGCTTAATCGTCATCTTTCCTTGGAGAAACTAACATTTGACCTTTTGTCAATCTTTACAGCTGTATACACCACAAAAAGTCATTTTAGGCTCAGCTCCTTGCGCAGAACAACAACGCCAGTGGCCCCATCGGGGATTTGAACCTTCGACCCTCTGGTTTCGGGGCGCTATTGCGTCACCACTGCTCTTTATTGGACCCTATTGTCCCGTTTGAGCCTGTGACTGCGGTCCGTCATAAACATTTAGCAGAGCAGGTTCATGGAATGCTATCGACTTCCAGCATCTATAAACGGTGTTGACGCAACTGTGAACTATTGTAAAAATGAGTGGAAACAGCTGTAAATTGGCAGGGCCAACACATACACACGCTCTCTCTCTTTGTCTCCTTCCCTCTCTCTTTCTGTTTCTTTCTCTCTCACACACACACACATAGTAAGCCTCCTGTTTTAAATTATGTGTCTAAATGGGCCGGTTTTCCAGCTAAACTCAGAAAGACCTTTCATTCATCCTTACCCTCCCTGTTTTTTTTAATTGCTTTAGTTGCTCAGAGCGTGAGGTAGAGACGGGGTACAAACATTATTATTGAAATATAAAAATTAAAAAAACACCCAGAGTGGATTAAAGAAAGTGGGAATCGTAGTACTGATTATTCTTTGTCCTTTGTGTACAGCAGAGAAGGGTGGATATTGTTTAGAACAGGCTAATGTGGTTAGCCTTGGAGATGGTATGTAGCTTGTGCTCCACAGGGGCAGGTACCTGACCATCTGCCCTCCCCTGCCCTTGCCATAGCTCACCTGCATAGACCTGCAGTGCAGTGCTGGGTTGCCAGATTGTTGTATAATCTGCCTTGCATGTTTCGGTAGTTTTTCCAATCTTAAGATCTGCAAGTTTCTTATGCGCTTTTACCTTTTACCTTTGTTTCTTGCTTAGATGATTTTAATAACCCCCTTGTCTCATCCCGACACAGGTTTCAGCTTTATATCACATCCTGTACTTTTAATACAGAGTTGGAAAGTGATTTGTTTCTTAAAATTGAAAATGAATAGAAGATAAATATTTTGACCATAAAAGTCAATTTGTGAATGTATTACAGAAATTCATAAAATGTACTGAGCAAATGAGGGGTGTGTTACTTTTTCAGTTAAGAACTCTCTCTCCACACTCTGCTTCTGTTTTATGAGATTATTTTTAAAGTTGGATAGGTCTTAGGTTTTGCTGGAGTGTACATTTAAGGAAACTGCAGACTGTAAAAAAAAAAAAAAAAAAAAACAAATCTCAAATTAACTTTATCGAGGTTGTGTTTTCTCCAAAAATATTTAGAGTACTTAATTTCACTCAGAATCAGAGACGTTCGTGTTTTTAGATTCAGAAAGACCGGTAGATATGAGCAGAGAAGGAGGGAAACAGCTCTCGTCCTGGATTTTGAGTTTCACACCGTCTTTCTCTCCACTCATCTCCTCCATGAGCAGCGGTTTGACGCTCACATATGCCACAGAATGTAAATATGTGAGAACAATCATCCCTCCCCCTGAACTGTGAGCGTGACTGTGAACACGCCCCAGAGAATGTTTGGTCTTCACGCCTCGGATGGAATGTGAGTTACCTGATGGTGGCTGTCAATCTGTGCCCTGAGGAACTGTGGTGTCAAGTGTGCGCTTTAAGGGCCTGTATAAGGGTGTGTGTCTTGGTGTTGACGTGTCGGCTGAAACTGTTCCAGATCCAAACCCCTTCCCCCGTCACACTCCTCCACTCTGTCAGAGAGTGGGAGCCTCAGTGGTTTATCTCACTCTCCACGCCCTTATCGCTGTGTTTTACTCAAAAGCGAGGGGTTCCAAAAACTCAGCCCTGGGGTACCCCTTTGTGCTTTGGTTTTCGTTCCAGCTGTAGTCACAGTTACAGAATTCTGACAAGCTTTTGGTTGCTTTTAATTAAAAAGCGTCTGCTGAGAGAAGCCACCCTATCTCAGTGGGAGACACAGACATGTGTCCCACATAGTGGAGCCATAGTTAGCCGATGACATAATCCAACCCCAAACCAGCAGTGTCTTTACTGAAGGGGCCAGCTTGCCTTCATCGTGAACGCCTTAACCATCTGAGTGTTGAGAATGACATTTTTAAAGCCCTCCTGCACCATGGAACATTTTCTCAAAACTTTTTGAGGAGCAGATCTCAGTACAGTGCAATTATTCTTATGGTGCTGTTTGCAATAGCGTTGTCACAAAGAGGCTTGGTACAGGACCTTGAGGTAGGGGCTGAAACCCATCTCAGAGTGAGTGTAATGCAACAGTGGCAAGCATAATCTGTAATTGCTGGTACAACGGTAGTAGTTGTCTCCGATATTTGTGTGTATTTTGTGAAAGACATGTAAAACAGCATGCAGAAAACCTAAGAGTATTTACTTCTGAGAGGAGCCAGGCTTGAGAAGACCAGACGGTGAAACTTTGAAGGATTGTCATTGGACGGCACTGTCTGATCAATAACCCAGAACCCTCGGGCTGGCTGTGAAGGGCGTAGCAGCGTTAAGTCGCTGGGTTTGAGAACGCAGCGGTCTGCTGCGTTCGAACATGCAAGCAGCTCTCCGACAGGCGAGTCGAGCGCGATCTGTCTCCGAGGCAGCTGGATCTTGCTGAGAGATGGATGGCGCTCATCAGCGTAATGAAGGGATTTGATTGGTTAGGGTATGCAAAGTCATCCATTAACAGTTTGGTGTGGGGGGGGAAAAAATCAGTAATTACTGCAGTTACAAAAATACAGTCATTTATGGAATGGAGAGGAAGTGTGGATTAGAACAGCCCTTGCTAATTTGTTTGAGAGTTGCCTCTGACATTTTTTTTAATGCGGTTTTTGATTTTTCACACACTTTTGAATGTATTTATTTGTACCTTAATTATATTCTCTCCTCTTGCGGTTATCCATTATGATTAAAAGCCTCATTGCTTTTTCCCCTCATTCCATCATTCCTCCCCTCTCTTTTTCCTTCCCTCCTCTATCACTCTTTTTCATCCTTTCCATTTTCCTCCATCTCTCCTGCTCCCTCCCTCCATCTGTCCTCTCCTACTCCCTCTTTCCTCATTTCCACGTTTCCTTTCCATTTCCATCATTCCCTCTCCCTCCCTCCCTTTCGGTCCTTCTTCCCTCCCTACTTCCTTTTCACACTTCCTCCCTCCCTCCCTCTCCCCCTCTCCATCCCTTCCTCCCTCCCTCCCTCTCCCCCTCTCCATCCCTTCCTCCCTCCCTCCCTCCCTCTCCCTCTCACCCGGCCATGTGTTGCTGGTGCAGGTAGTAGCAGTAGCATTAGCAGTAGCATTAACAGTAGCATTAGCAGTAGCAGTAGCATTAACAGTAGCATTAGCAGTAGCAGCGGTGAGGGATTTCAGGGGACTCTTACCCTGCTGCCCTGTTTGTACAGAGAGCCTTTATTTAGACCTGCTCCACTTTGCCCATGTGATCCAGAGCACCCGGCATGGGGCTTCAGCCAAGCGCAGCTGTGTGTGTGTGTGTGTGTGTGTGTGTGTGTGTGTGTGTGTGTGTGTGTGTGTGTGTGTGCGCGCACGTGTGCATACGTGTGAGTGTGTGTGTGTGTGTGTGTGGGGGCAGGTGGGTTATGCATGTGTAGGCGTGTTTATTTGATTGTGTATGAATGTGTGTGCATGTGTGCGCAGTATGTGTTTTTGTTTTACATGTGTTGTTTGTAGTAGGGGGTGTATAGGGATTGAGCATGTTCTAACTGAGATGGTGTTAGTGATGTGTAATGGTGTGAACATGTGTGCTGTTCGCTGCATGCATGTGTGTGTGTGTGTGTGTGTGTGTGTGTGTATATATGAGTGTGTGTGTATGTTTTACAGTTGGGGGTGAGTGGGGGCTGAGTATGTCCACACTGAGACAGTGTTAGTGATGTGAGATGGTGTGAACATGTGTGTGCATGTGTGCACTCTGTGTGTGTGTGTGTGTGTGTGTGTGTGTGTGTGTGTGTATATATATATATATATATATATATATATATATGAGTGTGTGTGTGCATTCTATGTATGTATGTGTGAATGTTACCCATGGCAGATGTGATGTGAGACGGTGTTAAACATGGCAGATGTGATGTGAGACAGTGTTAAACATGGCAGGTGTGATGTGAGACAGTGTTACCCATGGCAGATGTGATGTGATGTGGGATGTGTGATGTGAGACAGTGTTACCCATGGCAGATGTGATGTGAGACTGTGTTAAACATGGCAGATGTGATGTGAGACAGTGTTAAACATGGCAGGTGTGATGTGAGACTGTGTTAAACATGGCAGATGTGATGTGAGACAGTGTTAAACATGGCAGGTGTGATGTGAGACAGTGTTACCCATGGCAGATGTGATGTGAGACAGTGTTACCCATGGCAGATGTGATGTGAGACGGTGTTACCCATGGCAGATGTGATGTGAGACAGTGTTACCCATGGCAGATGTGATGTGAGACGGTGTTAAACATGGCAGATGTGATGTGAGACTGTGTTAAACATGGCAGATGTGATGTGAGACTGTGTTAAACATGGCAGATGTGATGTGAGACTGTGTTACCCAGGGAGATGTGATGTGAGACGGTGTTAAACATGGCAGATGTGATGTGAGACGGTGTTAAACATGGCAGATGTGATGTGAGACGGTGTTACCCATGTCAGATGTGATGTGAGACGGTGTTAAACATGGCAGGTGTGATGTGAGACGGTGTTACCCATGGCAGATGTGATGTGAGACTGTGTTAAACATGGCAGATGTGATGTGAGACAGTGTTAAACATGGCAGATGTGATGTGAGACGGTGTTAAACATGGCAGATGTGATGTGAGACGGTGTTAAACATGGCAGATGTGATGTGAGACTGTGTTAAACTTGGCAGGTGTGATGTGAGACTGTGTTAAACATGGCAGATGTGATGTGAGACTGTGTTAAACATGGCAGATGTGATGTGAGACGGTGTTACCCATGGCAGATGTGATGTGAGACGGTGTTAGACATGGCAGATGTAATGTGAGACGGTGTTACCCATGGCAGATGTGATGTGAGACGGTGTTACCCATGGCAGATGTGATGTGAGACGGTGTTACCCATGGCAGATGTGATGTGAGACGGTGTTAAACATGGCAGATGTGATGTGAGACGGTGTTACCCATTAGCAGCCCCAGTGTAAGTGCTAAGCGCTAAAATCTCAAATGTACTATCTCTCTCTCTTGTCTCTCTCAACTCAATTCATCATGGTTTATCAGCATTATTTACATAAACAGTGTTTACAAACTGTTAAATGCATATCATGCTCGACCAGCTGTAAAAAGCACATCATATGTGTTAGGCTGTACCGATACCCTCACTGTAGGGCTGTGGAGGAGGCAGAGAGGTTGGAATCGATGGCGGCTGGGCAGTGAATTGGTTACAGAAAGCCTGCGTTTCGCTTGACGCTGCGCTAATGAGAGGAGATGGTGACGGTGATACCCTGTGACTGAGGTCTTTGTGCGGTGACTGCTCAGACCCGAAACTTACCGCGCCCCCTGGGACTGGAGATCCTATCGGGCTGTCCGCTGCATTTAGAGTCTGCTTACGCCACAGAGATCACACCTGTGTGTTTGTGTGTGTGTGTGTGTGTGTGTGTGTGTGTGTGTGTGTGTGTGTGTGTGTGTGTGTGTGTGTGTGTGTGTGTGTGTGTGTGTGTGTGTCTGTGCCTGTGTCTGTGTATGTGCGTGCGTGCATGCATGCATGTGTCCGTTCGTCTGTCCGTCCATGCGTGCGTGCGTGTGTTTGTGCGCTTGCACTCGTGTGTGTGTGTGTGTGTGTGTGTGTGTGTGTGTGTGTGTGTGTGTGTGTGTGTGTGTGTGTGTGTGTGTGTGTGTGTGCATGCACATGTGAGGAACATCTCAATTTGCCTGTACATGAATAACTCTTCTGTTGATTGTCAGTGTCCTCTCAGGTTAACTGTAAGTACCTTGTCTGTAAAGCATGTGTTCCCCTGGTTGCTTGCTATTTGTGTGTGTGTGTGTGTGTGTGTGTGTGTGTGTCCTATACAGTGGACCTGGAGTGTGTCGTCACACCATGTCACAGGCAGGGGCAGGTGAGCTTGGGACCTGTACTTTGAACCTGCAGTATCTGAAGGAGAGAGGGATAGAGGGGGAGAAGGAAGCCACAGGCAGCACAGATGGTGTGGTGTTTTTTTTTTCCCCCCTCTCTCTCTCTCTTTGCTTTCTAAGTCCGCTCTTCAGAGCAGGATGGATGTGGACGTTCCGTCTGCCTTTCTGGCTACCCTAATGACACATTTGGTTATTTCTGCTCAGCCAAGAGCACAATTTACTCTGACAGATTGCAGGATGAAGGATTTCCCAGCATCTGTATGTGGTTTTCTGGAGGTGGTAGTTGGGGGTTGGGGGAGGGGGGTGCTGTATCCTCAGAGCGACACATTTATACACTGAGGTTCTGCGTTCGGTTCCTCTGTCCACATGAAGAGAAGCCTTTTGCTGCTGAGGTCACAGAGGTCATAGGGGTCACCGGGGTCACAGGGGTCCCACCTTGCCTTTCTCACCAGCGGAGGTCAGGGTGAGGGTCACAGAGGGTCTCACCTTCCCTTTCTCTCTCAATTACATCCTCTCTTGACTCTTCATTATGATTAAAGGTTTTCAGCACTTTCTCTCTCCCTCTCTCTCATGATTCCTCTTGCCTTCCTCTCCCTTTCTTTCTCCCTTTGTCTCTCCCTGTCTCTCTCGCTATCTTTCTCTCTCTCTCTTTCTCTCTCTCCGCCTCTGTCTCTTTTTCTCTCTCTCCCTGGGCATCTCTGAAGCACTATCCCCACCTGAGGAGGTGTTGTGTAGGAAGAGAAAAAGTAATTACACCAAGCTGGAGATACGACAAGACATGTTGCCTGTTTTGAAGCTTCGCTGCAAATTTTCAGACACTTGTTTGCTTACCGCGAGACGCGGCGTGCCGAGCACCCAGCGTCACTCACCGCTCTGCCGTCCAAAAAAGGGCTTTGCCGTTCCTCGTCATCCGCCACACTTCACTCCTTGTTCATCTCAGGGTGGGATCGATCGGGGTGGGGGGTGGGGTGGGGGTTCAAAAGAGGAAAGGGAGATCCAGCCCCCATCTTTTATGGCCTCATAAAGCAGCTGTGCTGCAGCTCGTTATGGAGTAAGGCCCTACATGGCGAGTGATGGATTCCCTTTTAATTGGATGGTGGATAGAAGATGCCGGTAATAAACGGCCAGCTGGATTTATTTTTATTTATTTTTTTTTTTTATTTTTTTTTTTTTCCTGCTAAAACCGCTGAGCAGGACTTGGGTTATGGAGCTGCTTCAAGGCCACTGTAAATTCAGCTCTGGATCATAAGTGGCACATGGCGTAACGTAGCACGGCGCAGATGGGCTAGCAGGGATGGTTACACTTCAGAGGATGGTCGGGGGTGGGGGTGGGGGTGGGGGGGGTATAAGGCGTAAATAGCCGTCATCCTCTGGCCCCCAGCAGAGACATAGATCTCTATTCGTTAAAATAAATAACCAAATAAAAATTATCTTAAAAATGTAGAGTAACATTCGATAAATGGGCCTTAGGCATTTGATTTTGCACCAAGGAGTGTTTCCATGAAGGCGATGGGAGAAAGACAGCCGGACAGACTCTCGAAGGAGGAGGGACTGACTGACTGTGCGACTTGGGAAACCACACGATGAGCATATTGACGGGATTTTGGGAAGTGGCACGTGGGCGTTTTTGTCTCACCGTTAATCTTCCGCTGGAAAAAGCTGTGCCCAATGAGCTGTGCGGAAGAGAATAATGGAAATATCTCCATCCTTCAAAAATTCCCCCGACCGACTGCTGACAGCTAAACAAGCACGCACGCACACACACACACGCACACACACACACACACACTCTGACATGCATAAACACGCACACTAATGCACAAACCAACTAACATATTAAGCCAGTCAGTTGTGTAGGTCAAATAAATTTGTCACTTGAGTGCTCAGTAAAACAAATTAGTTACCTTACAATGGATACAATCATTAAAGTAAATAATTACATAAATACATAGTTGCTGTATCAGGTTAACAGTGTGATATAATATATAATGGCAGTTCCAGTTTAATGGCGAGGGACTGGGGCCGAGTGGTTGCATGTTGTTTTCCCAGGAAGGGCGCTGATGTTGTACCTTTGAGAAAGGTAATTGACCCGAATTTCTGTAACGAATTCAGCTGAAAATGAAATGCATGCAAGAATATACTGGCATGTCTTGGTATGGGGGAAATATTTCTTAGGAGGAAGTGTGATCGTTGCGTCTAAATCATTCATAATTTGCTTATTAAGTAATACTACAGGATGTGATGTATAGCTGAATGTGTCCGGATGAGTCAGACGGGCCTTTGTGGGCTCTCTGTGCGCACAGCCGGCTCTGTTTCCTCACTGCTGCCAGTCTCAGTGCTGGCGTATGTTATTTGCAGCTTGATTGTAGACAGTCTTCTTTTGAAATGTGGCTTTTTTTATGTCAGGTCCCCCTTGTAAAAGAGCTTCCAACCTCAGCAGGGTTTTCCCGGTTGAACAAAGAATAGATAAAATAAAATCAAAATAAAAATAAATGTCACTTCATTAGGAGGTTTTCCCCTGTGCTCTCTGACATTTCACCATTTTATGAGCAATCTGGAGGGCGTAATGCGTCACCGGGTGACTGAGTCCTGCTCTTAGCACAGCGTTTACTGTTGTTGGTGGATTTTCTGGCACATCAGTGTGGTTTTGACACAGGGATCTTGTATAAACTTTGCCCCAGGGATCGGCTGCATGACTGCCAGATCTGAGTAACAGAAACCCAGTTTCACACGGCAACAAGGAGATGAAAAGTCATAGATAGATTTTTTTATTTATTTATTTTTTTTAGGGCAAAGCTCTTATTCTATTTGCTTTTGCAGGGTATGGTAATAATGCTTCACTGGAGAAGAAATCATCCTGTGGTCACAAACCGGGCCGATGGGTTACTGTTACGAAGTGAGCCGGGTTGAAAGGGCGGATTATTCTCCGTGTCCCCTCGGGCGCACGTTGCTCTGTGCGTGGGTGGGGGTGGGGGGGGGGCGTTGTAGCAGTGATTTGAACTGGGTGTCATTGGTAGATGACAGATGGTGACCAATTGTGATGACCAAAGTCAAGACCCCCCCACCAACATACACACACACACACACACACGCACACACACAATTACACACCCCTCCTTTGAATGTGCGTTCATTAATTGGCCTGATGTTTGACCCAGCTCACATTGGGTTCCGATGGGGAATTCTCCAACTCCCCCCCCCCCAAACCAATCCCCCCACCCCCACAGCGAGCAGTTTATCTGCCTCTGATCCAGCTCAGCTCCACACTGTATTCTGTATTCGACAGGTCCCAGCCTATCAGATTATCCCGCACCAATCCCCTTACAGTGGTGTTAAGACTCCTAATCCAGTTGCCTCACTATCAGGCCAGTGTGGCTCTGCACATCCCTGGACTGTGCTCAATAACTCAATGTACAGTGGAGAGCAATACACACTGAGCTATCCACAGTGCACCACAGCAAACTTTACATTACTGTACCATACTGAGCTATACACACTGAGCTATCCACAATGCACCACAGCTAACTTTACGTTACTGTACCATACTGAACTATACACACTGAGCTATCCACAGCGCACCACAGCAAACTTTACATTACTGTACCATACTGAGCTATCCACAGTGCACCACAGCAAACTTTACATTACTGTACCATACTGAACTATACACACTGAGCTATCCACAGTGCACCACAGCGAACTTTACATTACTGTACCATACTGAGCTATCCACAGTGCACCACAGCGAACTTTACATTACTGCACCATACTGAACTATACACACTGAGCTATCCACAGTGCACCACAGCGAACTTTACATTACTGTACCATACTGAACTATACACACTGAGCTATTCTCAAAGTACAGTAATGACAGCAATGAACTATACACACTCCCCAGCACTAAACAACACACACTGAGCTCCACACATGATAGCACAATGGCCAATACGTACTGAGCCATACACACTGTACCACACTGCATTGCACAGATAGCCCAGCATAGCCCAGCCCAGCCCAGGACAGTGTGGTATAAGCATGGCCCTGTTAACACATGAGCTGTGTGACCTTGGGGTTATGTCACGGTGTCAGTGTGGCTGACCTGATTTCGCAAGGCTACTTTCTGGGCCCCTGAATGAGTCAGGGCGCTTTATTTATTTATTTATTTTTTTACATTTTTTGTTTTAGGATTGTGTCCTCGGAAATTTTTGTTTTGTTTCTTTGTGGCTTTTATCTGAGGAAAAAAATGGTAAAACATGCTTCGACAAATCACAAGATGTTTCGGTTTAACAGATGATAAAATGGAATTTATGAAAGGCTTCAACGATTGGTTGAGAAGCATTTCCCAGCCAATCAGATTGCTCAAGGCTCCCCCGAACAGACCCGCCCAAAAAGCTCCCGGCGGCACATCCTGCAGCATCCCGCCAAATTAGCTGGATTATCGGAGCTGCAACGCCATTCAATTCACCGGGAGCGAGAAGCAGCACTGATCTTATTTCACAATAAGCCCTCGCTAATCCCCCCCCAAGGAAACGCCTCCCTCACTGTGCTCTCAGCCCATGAGGCAGCATTACAGTATCTGTGCTCCCCCCCCCCCTTCCCAGATACCCGTCCTGCAGACAGAACGGACAGACTCCGAGGGGCTCCGTTTCCTCTGTGCGGGACCAGCGGGGGATTTACCATTTAAAACTGTCTCGTGTTTGTTTGTTATAATAAGGCCGACATGTTTTGATTCTGTGAATCTCTCTGAATATTTATATATATATGTATATATTTTGTTTACCGGTCCCTACGGCTGTAAACACCATTAAAAAAAGATATCCATCTTCACACAGACTCCCTGGCAAAATCATTTTCATTTTAAAGGGTTTGTTGCAGCTCTCTTTGGCCATGTTGTGTGTCAAATTTCATTCCAGGATCAATGGTAGGCGGAACAGTGTGTGGCTGGAACTCCATTTAGGTTGATGGCTGATCTTGGTCTCTTGGTCTGTGCTCTCCAGCTCAGTAATACTCTCAATTCTCTCTCTCTCTCTCTCTCTCTCCTGTCTATCTCGCCACCGTTCACCTTTGTCCTTTACCCACATTGCACAGTCGGCCATTTTCCCATACCTTGTGTAGCCCGTTGCATTTACACCTTGGTGGACACCTGCGATGCTGACGGTATGACTAACAGACTTGAGGCAATGCGCACACAAACAGCCTCCTACGAGCACATTCCCTCCCGCATGAAGTCTGGACGTCTGTTTCTGCCTGCCTGTCATTTCCTTTCCACTGCCGCTGTGATTTAATTCAGTGAGCATAATTACATTCTTAACATGCATTAACACAGGGCAGTAAAAAGTAATGAAAATTAATTCCTTTGTGTGCAGTTTTCATTTGCCATATGCAAGGGTTTTTTTTTCTTCATCTCCTTGATACTGCACAGTGCTAGGCAAATTAGTTCTGGGTTGAGGGAGGGGGGTGTGTTGTTTCGTAGCTAATGCCGCCCAGTTGTATTTAATTCAAACAGAGCTGTAGTTTGGCCCAGGATGATAGTTGCATAACCTGCAGTTAAAAACACTCAGTACTGGTGTGGGAAAATGAGAGACAGATATACACACTGACACACCGGCTGATAAGTGGGATTGATGCCGTCTCTTTGCTTTAAAGGCCCACTTGCCTCAACCAAGTGTTTTCAGCTGTAGCCGACATTTCTGGCATCATGTGGTATGAATGTTGCACAATCATAAAGTGCAAAAATGTGCTTTGATGAGTGTTCAGTTGGAAAAGCTCATTTCCTGACTTCCTACAGAAATGATTTCACTCGTACTGTGAGATAATCATATGTCACAGATGTGATGTAGCTGTCCTGTTGCTAAAGTTACCAAACAGATGCAGGGTTGGTACTTTTCTCTGCTTCCATTTAGCTTTCTGTAAGGCTGGAGTGGGCCATTGCAGTGTTAAACATTGTAAATGTGAAAGCGCATATGCTGCTCCGTGTCTGACAGCGGAGAAGGTTTGTAGTTTCATGCTTCCTTTTCCTCTTCAATTTCACGAGAATTGGACATTGGCACATAAGTCAGGACCTCACCACCTACCCATAATGCATTTAGCCCAGAGTGTTACACTTGAGTTATGACTTCCTGTACTATGTCACTTTTCCTGTGTACTCCGGCCCTTTGCTGCGGTAGGGCAGGGGCTCCAGCGATTGGTTGAGATGTTGTTGCATCCTAAAATTTCTGCCAGGGCTGAGTGTGCTCTGTCTTGCTTGCCTCGCCCATGCAGCCTGTTAACCTAGTGCTGGACAACAAGTGAGCCGTATCTATAGCGTAGATAAGAATTTGCTGTTGATATGTGTTAGCTGTTAAGTACCCCAGTTTACAAAAATCAGATTAGTAATCTGAGTTGCAGATATAATTCTGTATATGATAGTGTCGGAATGAGTGATAGATCAATATAGTACTGAAGGGCAGACAGCTTCAAGTAGGCTGCTAATTCATGGAAATTATTTAACGTTTGAAATATTTAGTAATATGCAATGCTTTTGATATAGATACCTAGTACTAATAACGGTAGGCAATGACGTATGTTATTTTATACTTATGGTGTAGGTACTTGGTGCCCTTTACGGTTGTGTTTCTCTTGCTGCTGAAACTCGGAAATAGGTGACATTTCACGGGCGTTCACAAAAGAATGACAGAGCTCTCATGCATGCCAGTGTTCCATAGCCTGTCGTTGCGCTGGATTTTCCTGGCCCGTTTTGGGGTTTGTTTGTTCATCAACTCCAGTCACCACCCCTCTGCACAAAGGTGTAGTCTAGCGTGCTGTTGAATCTTTATACCTGCGTTAACAGAAGGCTATTCTGGGACCTCTAGGTGGCTTACGCTGTAGAGGTACATTTTTGTGGTGCAGCCCGTGAGCCCTGTGATTGGATGTTTGAGTCTCAGCCACACCATTGCTGGCTATGGCCCGAGGTCTGCATTGGCGAGGCAGCAGTTGGCTCAGTCAGTTGGCTTAGCGGTAGACTAATTAGGACTCTTTCACTAGTGGCCACTCTTGGGCAACCAATCAGCAGGCATGTTGACTGAGCGTATGCTGACTCTGTGCTCCACTGGCAACATTGGCAGCATATGATTGGTTCCCTGTCCCTGTGCGTGGCTGGTCTGTCGACAGGTGACTCTGCGGAAGTAACGTCGTTTCCTGAGCCTGTAAGAGAGGTTCTCTATGGAGGGGCTGATGAGTTCTGTATGGGTGGCGAAAGTGGTGGGGGGTGGAGGGGTGTGGCTATAAGGGGAGAAATCCCCTTATAGCCCCCGCCCCAAAAAAAAGGGCTTTCTCTGCCTCTCAGAGCTTCAAAGAGGCAGTGGAGGTTATAACTTCCTGCTGAGCTGGAGAGATGAATTGACCAGTCAATATTTCTACGTTTCCTCCATCCTTTAATTTTATTTCCTCCCTCTCCTGGATTGGATTTCCTGTGGGTGCAATCCTAATGATGTTGTGGAGGTCGCTACACAAATGTGTGAGAGTGGGGGAAAAACACCAGGGGAACGCCTCCTGTTTCCTGTTTCCTGTTTTCTGCACCTGCCGCCTGCATGCTCTGAGGTGCTCGACAGCTGAACCCAGCAGGGGGGTTTCTCGGGGTGGGGTAGAGGGCTCTGGGGTGTCAGTTTGAATCAGGGAGGGGCACTGGAAATGTTCCTGTTCTTCCTGCCTCGCCCCCCGACCCAGCACGTCCCTGTGAAACCGACCCGTCTGTTTGTCCAGTTGTTTCCGTCCCCGACGCAGTGTTCAGCCTGTTTGGGTTTCACAGAGTTTTAGTAGCCGGGGAGTATCCAGTAACAGGGGGAGGGTCCACGAGCCGAAGACATTTTACACAGGCTGGTCTGAGACCTCCTCAGATGGCTGGTCGGCCTTCGTGTTTGTTTTTTTTTTTCTCATTCTTTTTGTGCTGGAGCTCTGTAAATCTGCATGACAGCGGCAGATGCAAGCATTCCAACCATAAGGATCGATCCCGCTGAGCTCTCCCCGGCACGTTTTAATCACTCGCTAACCCCCCACTCTTCCACCTCATTACCCCCACCGCTGATGCGCCCATATTTTAGGAGTTACACATTTCTGCCCTTCTTATCCTGGCTCTTTTGGGTTCAAGAAAAAAAAGTGCTATGTACAGGTTCAGAAATTAACACCAGCCAAGGGATAAATGCTTGTTAGCTTGTCCCTTTTGCTGAGGAGAAAAATCTCAAAACTTGACAGGCTGGTACTTTTTCATTCATTGTGACCCTGGCTACGTAAATGCAGCTCAGTTCATTCATCCCGAGATCCTGATATGCTCTGCAGTGCAGTGTGACTGGTGCAGTGAGATTGTGGGAAATGCCTGTTTGCTGGTATATCCTGAATGAGGGCAAGTGCGTGCAGTTATAGGCAGTTCACTGCATGTGACATTTTGGCAGGGAGAAGGTGAGAAAATTCTTCTTTCAACAGAGACATGGGTGGATCCAGGCTGGCTCATTGTACCCATTTTGCAACATAGAGCTGGAACTAGGCTGGCTCATTATAGCCCCTTTCCCACTGTAGAGCTGGAACCAGGCTGGCTCATTATACCCCCTTTCCCACTGTAGAGCTGGAACCAGGCTGGCTCATTATACCCCCTTTCCCACTGTAGAGCTGGAACCAGGCTGGCTCATTATAGTCCCTTTCCCACTGTACAGCTGGAACCAGGCTGGCACATTATGCCCCCTTTCCCACTGTAGAGCTGAAACCAGGCTGGCTCATTATACCCCCTTTCCCACTGTAGAGCTGGAACCAGGCTGGCTCATTATACCCCCTTTCCCACTGTAGAGCTGGAACTAGGCTGGCTCATTATACCCCTATCCCACTGTAGAGCTGGAACCAGGCTGGCTCATTATACCCCTTTCCCACTGTAGAGCTGGAACCAGGCTGGCTCATTATACCCCCTTTCCCACTGTAGAGCTGGAACCAGGCTGGCTCATTATAGCCCCTTTCCCACTGTAGAGCTGGAACCAGGCTGGCTCATTATACCCCCTTTCCCACTGTAGAGCTGGAACCAGGCTGGCTCATTATACCCCCTTTCCCTCTGTAGAGCTGGAACCAGGCTGGCTCATTATACCCTCTTTCCCACTGTACAGCTGGAACCAGTCTGGCTGAAAAAGAGTTAGACTGAACCTGGAACTTAGCTTTGGCACCTGATGCTGAAGGAAACCTGGGCTACAGCGCTGCAGTAAAAGGAAGAGAGAAAAAAAATGTATTCATAGCTGTGCTGGCATGCTAGAATGTTGAGCTTCTTTAAAACATATTTTAACATTTGTGCTCTCTCTTTCTCTCTCTCTCTCTCTCTCTCCCTCTCTCACATGGTGCTGCCACCCTGGTGTGTTCCAATAATCCTGGTTGTCCCTTTCTCAGGTAAGTGCCAACTAAAACCGTCTCTGGTTTGTTTGTAGCGGAGGGTTCGCACTGCTTGTTAGCGCCGCAGTTTCAGCGCGGCGGTGAGATCGCTAATGCGCAGGGAACATCTGTAGCGAGCTTCTCCAATCTGGATGCCAGTCATAGACAGAGGGGCCCAGGGGGCATCCTGGTGCCCTTTACCACAGCGCCACATTGCAGCCATCTGGGCCCTATTTACACCACCGGGGTCTAAAGAGGACAGCCCCATTGCATCGCCGAGACCTTAAGCGAACCTGCTCTCACTTTGGGGAGGAAGGAGCTGCCCCAGATCATAGGGGGGCCGTGGAGCTGGCCAAAGGGGTTGCCGGGAGGGGTGGAAGAGACAGACGTAGAGGGAGGAGAAACCGTAGGAGGATAGGTTGGGCTTTCCGCTGCACTATCTCTCCCGTTACCCCCCGGAGCAGTGTGTGAGACAGCCACAGATCTCCGTGGGAGTGCTAGGATGAGAGATGCTTTCCAGCTGGGTTATGTAATGAAATAAAAAATAACCATTATATGGAGGTACAAAACCCTGGGCCTTCCCACTCACAGTCCAAAAAAAGTACGGTTTATCTGAGAATTATGGGAAATAAATATGCATCCGTTGGGAAAACAAGCCACGGAAAAGTCAGTGAAAAGGCTTTGGAGTTTCCTAGAAACAAACATGCTGATACCTGTGTTATCACACCTGCACTCTATAATGTGTCTGTGTGTGTCTGCGCATTTCTACACATACATTTTAGGAGGATGCTCAAGTCAGTAAAGCATTTTTATATAAGATCATTCAGAACATACAGTGAGAAGCATGTCAGTCTTGAAGGATTTAGGTCAGAATAGACTGGGAAAACAATGTCTAGGATTTCACCAGGTCTGATTTCTGACCAGGTCCATGAACAAACGTTTCTCCTGTTTTTTTTTTTTTTTTCCTCCCTTCTGCTTTTGGTTCCAAGTCCTGCAAACGTGCTTAGACGTTCCAGGGATTAATGTGCACCCTTTGAGAAAGCTGGGTGAAGTGGGCCGGGAGGGGAGGAATTGTCTCTGCAAGTCGAATGAGCTTTAAAGGTCAACACTTGGCAAACTCTTCCCCTCTCCCCTCCTTCGCCACATGGAGCCTGCCAGCCGAGGTGCTTTGTTGATCCTGTGTGGAGTGTTGACATTACTCTTGTAATTAATGTGTTGAGCACTCACGCAGCTGTTTATTCATCGCGCGTGAAGTGCGCTTTGTATCAGCTGTGGAAGCCCCCCCCCCCATCACTTCCTCTCTTGCATACCCCAGTCATTTGTGTGTTTGAGTCAGGGCCTCGTTCTATTGGTGGAGGATCCTGAGTGACATGTGGCCGGAGGGGGCGGAGCTACAGATATTCATTTTCCATTCAAAACATTTCCAGATTTGATTGGCGCATTGATTGGCGATGTGAAGATAATCATTCATGTTGCCTGTTGAGGATGGTGACAGTTTCATGTTATTGTAGATAATAGGATGGCCTGAACTTCCTTAGCTCAGGAGCCAGTGAAGCACAGATGAATTTTCTTTCTCTGATTTTAAACATGTCCTGTGGACTTCAATTCCAGTCCTGGAGGGTATGCTGGCATGTTTTGTTGCCCAGCATTCCATGACCAATTAAACCAGTTGATTATGAAGTCACCTGTCTTGGTTTCAGATTTTGCAATTTCAGGTGAAAACAATAACAAGCATAAAATATGACAGTAGCCCCCCGAGGCTCTTAGACGTGTGATCTTTTTGAGTGAGTCAGAGAGGTGTGGTCTTGTTGGAGCAGGTTGTGGTTCTCAGAATTGTGATTTTGCTGGAGTGAAGCAGAGGAGTGTGCCTTTGTTGCGGTAGGTTCTGGTTGTCAGCAGGGTGGTATTGGGAGCTGATCAGCAGAAGTGTGACTTTGCTGGAGTGGTTTGGTAGCTTTTGGAGTCACTCTGTAAGGAGATTATGGAGCTCCATTGGCTCCTGCTTAAGTGTGATTTTTATTTTAATGCATATCTCAAGCTTGTAATGTGCAGCGTGTAGCACCTGTGAAATGACTTCACCCAGCTGCAGCACCTCAGAGCGCTGAGTATCATCATCTGTGATCGCTCTTCGTCTCAGCCTGTCGTTCTGTTTGCCGTTTCCTCCTCTCTCTCTCGGTGTCTTCCATCTTAACAGGCAGTGCAGCCTTTAGTTATGAATTCTCAGAAGGAGCCGGAATGTGTTTCTTGCGCCGCTAAATGGCTCCTGTGCGTGGCGGCCCCTGCGTCTCTGAGATGTTGTCCCCTCCTGCGTTTGGATCACGGGCCAGATGTCAGTGGTGCTGAGCTCTGGGCCCCAGGGATGGTTACGAGGCGATAGAGAGATGGGTCTGAAAGCGCTGTGTGTGTGTGTGTGTGTGTGTGTGTGTGTGTGTGTGTGTGTGTGTGTGTGTGTGTGTGTGTGTGTGTGTGTGTGTGTGTGTGTGTGTGTGTGTGTGTGTGTGTGTGTGTGTGTGTCTGTGTGTGTGTGTGATAAGTGTGTGTGTGTGTGTGTGTGTGTGTGTGTGTGTGTCTGTGTCTGTGTGTGTGTGTGTGAGTGTGTGTCTGTGTCTGTGTGTCTGTGAGAGAGTGTGTGTGTGTGTGTGTG
>CM040753.1:5497383-5502383 GCA_022829145.1 Albula goreensis | reverse complement strand
GTTCTTAAAGGGTCAGAGATTGGGGATTCTTAAAGGGACAGTGCGTACTCTAAGAGGGGTAGAGCCCAAGTGCTCTTAACAGAGCCTGGGTACTCAGGCATAGCATGGGTAATTGTTGTAACCTGCTTTATTCCTCTATATTTCTTTGCTGCACTTAAGACAAGTCCCGCCAATCGTGGTTCCGCCCACCAAGGAAAACAAACCATAGACCACTGTGTACACGCCTATTTGTGTACCTGTATGCGGGCTACGCTTCTCTGCGTACGAGAGCAAACACAGTGACAAGGTGAAAAGAGAGTGAGCGAGCGAGCGAGCGAGCACGACACGCACTGCTAACGGCGGCACGGCGTCCGCATCGTTCCCTCCGCCTCGTTTTTATTCAGCAGCCTGGCGGATGAGCGCGGAGGGGCCGGGCAGACGGAGGAGCGATGGGTATTAAAA
The DNA here is from genome assembly GCA_022829145.1 of Albula goreensis. Classification (NCBI taxonomy): domain Eukaryota; kingdom Metazoa; phylum Chordata; class Actinopteri; order Albuliformes; family Albulidae; genus Albula; species Albula goreensis. The sequence goes on along the minus strand of CM040753.1, from coordinate 5,501,942 downwards.
CGCTCTCAGACAGGCAGATTGATGAGGGACACGCAGGTGGTACAAAGGGTTTAGCCAGATCAAAACAAAGCATACATTATGCATATCGTGTCATGTCCCCTTAAGATGAATGGAGATTTAGATTGTTCTTAATGTTTGTGGAGGCATAATTAAATTATGCATTTACTTCAGGACCTTCCCCTGCCCCCCAACCCCCCCACCTGATATTAATGCATGAAGAGAGTCAATCACACCTGACCGCTCAGCCTGAAGCAAAGCCCGAGCCAGAGCGAAAACACTGCTCTGTGCTGCCTGCCAAGTGCTCTTTAATCATATCCGTGTGTGTGTGTGTGTGTGTGTGTGTGTGTGTGTACATGTTAGAGTAAGCGTGTGTGTGTACGTATATGTGTGTGCATGTGTGTGTGTATGTGTGTGAGACAAAGTGTGAGTTTGTGTGTGTGTATGTGTGAGAGAGTGTATGTGTGTGTATACGTGTGTGTGTACATGTGTGAGAAAGTGTGAGTTAGTGTGTGTGTATGTGTGAGAGAGTGTATGTGTGTGTATACGTGTGTGTGTGTACATGTGTGAGAGAAAGTGTGTATGTATGTGTGTGTGTGTGTGAGAGAGTGAGCGTGTGTGTGTACGTATACGTGTACATGTATGTGTGTGTGTGTGAGAGAGGAAGTGTGTGTGTGTATGTGTGTGTGTCCTTGAACCCTCTTTGAACATTGCTGTACATTTAACTTTCTGAGCTGTAGAAGCACTCTGTGTGAATGATTGTTGCAGTCGCAGGAATTTATTTGTTGTCATTATATAGCACCTTTGTCTGCGCTCTCCAGTAGCTTCAGACTTTCCTAACAAAACTGAATCTCAGGACAAAAAATTTGTTGTTTCAGCACATAGCAGTTTCACTATCAATATGATATGACAGAAATCGTGGCACTCATATTTTAATATGTAAACTCATAGATGTATTACTTTTTAATCTGGGGTTTGTTAATGTGTTTTTCAATAGCCGTCCCAAATAAAAAATAATTCCTTATTCTATATTAATTTATCATTTGGTGTCTCGCAGCATTTCCTTGCATAAGCTCTACATATATCCTTTCAATACGACATAGTCATGGCTGATTTAATACAAAGATAAAAACAAATAAATAAAATAAAATATTGAAAGTAAATTTTCTGGTTATTTTCTAGAAGGATTCACTCCAACCATGACATTTGTTCTTACATGTGTTACAGTTGGCACATAGCTGTCCAGTTTGTAAAGATGTGCAAATGAGAGGGTAATACTTCTCCAACTATTTCCTTGAACCACTACGCCACCGCTCTCTGATTCCATTTCATGAGTGTTTCTTTCAGTTAAATCAGGAAGTAGGTCGGGCTGGAGTGGACCTTTAAAAAGCGGAATGAATAGAAAAATAGTTCCCATTTTTAATCCAGCAGGGCCTGTTTAAGCTCGGACTGTGGGCCTGGGTTGTTCTGTGCTGGTTGCTGAGTGAAAGGAATTGCATGGTCTCACACGTGCTGTCCAGTGAGAGCAGGGCTTCCCCCTGTGACCACCATGCGGTATCCAGACCAGCAGCACGTCCTCCTGGCTGAGCATCGCACCTAGCTGTTCGGCGTTTCCACGGCAACCTCACCCCTGACAGAGGCAGGGAGTCTCACGCCCGCTATCCCCCACATGCGCTAATTCCCACGTGCGGTGACCCCCACACCCGCTATCCCCCACATGCACTAACCCCCATGTGCGCTAACCCCTGCCGGGGCTGCATCCTTCTCGCGCTCTTACTCTCACTCTCTCTTTCTCTCTTTTATCTTTGTTTGTCTGTTTATTTGAGGCAAAGCAGGCTGTCTGGAGGGATGGATTCGCCTTTGTCTCGTTGTGTTCTCTGTGCAGTAGAGAAGTCTCTGGACCGCAGAGCGGTCTGAGGTCTCTCTGTAGGCCTTGTGCAGGAGGCCAGTGGGAAAGCTCGCTGTAGTCTCTGTGCAGTAAAACAGTCTGAGCCGCCCTCTCTGTCACCTCCCCTCCTTATATGGCCAGGCAGTCTGTGACTCATCGCTGAAGCGCTCTGTGGTTATCAGTGTGACGCGGCTGGGTCCCGGCCTGTGGGGGGGTCCCGCCGCAAGGACAGAAGCACAGCTGACCGAAGCGCACCTGAGAGAGGAGGAAGGAGAGTTGGGCAGAGAGAAGAGAGGTGGAGAGTGAGAGAGAAAGTGGGAAGAGAGATGCTGAAGAGCACTTTGACCAGGAGAGAGGAGAGAATAGAGAAGAGGGAGAGAAGAATAGCGGAGCGTTGCAGGTGAGCCCTTTCTCAGCAGACTGCAAAACGCTGTGGAAACGCTGTGGAAACGCTTTCCCGAGCTGCTCCGAGGGGCGATTGATTGATCGGCTCTTCATTCTTTTCTCTTTTCTCTCTTTGTGGATAAACATTTGTTCCTCCGGCAGGCGCAGCAGAGCAGAGTGGAGCTTCAGCGTCTCTCACAATCCCGCTTCCCACCGCTGTTTACGCGGCCGGCCTTTGAGCGGGCCCATAGCTCAGTCAGCGCGCTGAAACCTGACACGGTTACCTGAGCCTCTGAAGATCCAGACTGGGCATGCTCAGGAACAGTCTGGCCCTGTAACTGGACCTAACGCCTCCCACCACTGAAGTTAACCGGTCTGAAAGGATGAGTGAATCTGCAAACAGAAAGTGATGAATGAATAAGTGAATTGATGATGAAGTTATTGGACTAATGAGTACGTGATTGGATGAATGAATGGTTGATTAGAACGAGAAGACCATTTAGCTTGAAGTTTGGGTCTGATTTCATGTTGAAGTGCTGCCTTCGCTCGTAGCTCAGGATTGGGTATAGCACTTAAATGTTCAGTATCGGAGCTCTTGAGCTGACCTGTTGTGCTGCATCCTCTCGTTTTGACTTCCTTCAGCGTTCAGCGCTGTTCAGCTGACCTGCCGTTGTTTCTTCTCTCATTTATTCCTTTCGTTGGTGTTTTTGGACGGTTTCAGCTGGCAGATCTGTTTTTACTTTTAAGTGGTTTATTTTTTTTCTCGATGGGCTCCGCTCTTTGCAGCCCATCGATCGGGCCGTGGGCGGACACCCCCGGCCCGCCTGCCAGCCTGCGCATTTTAAGGCCTGTGTTAGTGATGAAAGGCGGCCTGCTCAGTGAGCTTGTGTCCATGGTTCTGCGCAGCACTGTACTGACAGAGTGGGTCTGCTCCTATAGCAGCGCCTGCGTGTCTTTTTCTGTTCGGTCAATCTGCAGGCCCCCAGGTGCAAGTCCATTAGGTGAGTGTCTGACCCCCACCCCCACCCCCACCCCCTTCCCTCATATGCCCCCCCACACTCTTGCTTCTTCCCCTTTTTATGTCATTTCTTGAATTGCCTGCCTGGAGGAAAAACAAGTAAATCCATAACGCGCGCATGTACACCCTACTGGTCTGATAATGAGCCTCCTTCCCTGTCTTCCAGCGCGCGCTCACACACACACACACACACACACACACTCTCTCTTTCACAAATTTCCATGCATGCACATACGCACAGTGTCACAAAGGACATTTATCTCCAATGTCAGTACCCATCTGAATTCCCAGCATCCTTTGCTTCCTGCGCCCCTTTTGAATCGGGCTCAGAGTCTTCACAGGGCCAAGCAGACCCATATCCCAGGAGCTGCCGACTCACTTTTATCTCCTCATTGCTGCCTTCACCATCATTTATTCATGGATTCATGTAGTTTAATGACGAATGACCTTTTAGATCTGCTGATTAAAATGGTGGACTTTGTGTTTCACATTTCGGCACGGTGACAGACTTTCGAGAGTTTCTGGGGGAAATTCTGGGCATGTATAGGTGACGTTTGTTGTTGTTGTTTTTTTTTTTTTGGGGGCATGAGGTGAGCAGTGTTTGGAGTGATTATAGAGTAGATTTACCCTGTGGGACTCAGGTTTTGGGAGGTCAGCCATGCACCCCAGCTCCCCGCTGCCTGGAGACGGATTTGTGGTGCAGAGGTATCAGAGAGCAGAGCCTGTAACCGAGGAGAGATCTGAGAATGGGAGGATGGCATATGGATTTTTGTTTCTGGCTCACCATTTGATGAATTATTCAACTTAATTTTTTCCTGGATTACCCTTTAGCGACATGTTTGTTTGTGCTTGTGTGTATGTGTGTGCTTGTGTGCATGTGTGCAGGCACTCATGCACACACGTGTGTGTGCGTACGTGTGTGCATGTGTGTGTGTGTGTGTATGTGTGTGTGCGTGTGTGTTTGTGCGTGCGCTTGTAGGTGCGTGCGTCCGTGTGTGTGTGTCTGTGTGGATGCACTGTGTGTTGTGCAATACTTGGCGGCTCTAAAATCAGCAGGTCTTTGAATGCGGTTGTTTTTGGAAGATAGAGAATTCCCTTTGAATTGAAATCATAGCCGCCCTGGGTTGACCGGGAGGGAGGGAAGGAATTTGGAACAGACTTTGTCTCCCACAGCCTCCAGGAACGCATGCTCTGGCACATCCGGGCTGCGTGGGGAATTTTTTTTTTGGGGGGTGGGGGGTGGATGAATCAAAGTCTTCCGCCCCCACCCTC
>CM040753.1:5424883-5494883 GCA_022829145.1 Albula goreensis | reverse complement strand
CGCCGGGGGAATTTTGGCCCTCGTATTTGGCACAGAGAGCACGGGGCAGAGACCCCCTTTTTTCAGAACAAACACTTTCACAGAGAGTTTGGAGATGCCAAACAAAAGCGCAGAGGACATGAACATTTTTTTATTTTTTTTTTATTATTTGTCGCTTGCCTTTTAAGCTCTTAGCCAATGATAGAGGAGTGTGAAAATATTGGATCAGTGTGATTGGACAGTGGTGGGATTATAGACCATTGATCGGACAGTGGCTTGGTGGGTGAATGCTTTGGTTGCAAAATAAGATGTTGGCTTACTCTTAGATGACAGTGCTGAGGCATTTTAGCCTGTTATAATTGCTGGAACACATCGGTAAGACAGTGTGGTGAAATATTGGAACAGTGTAACTGTACACAAATGGCATGACTGATACTTTGGTTTGACAACAGTCTGATTTTACCGTTCTCTCAGTGGACAGATCTGGAACATTCTAACCCTGTTTCGGGACATTCGAAAGATACAGATAGAACATTGTAAGAGAGCAGCGGAGAACGCTATGTTTTCATAGCAAGGAGAACCCGGACTACTGCATTTGGACAGTGATGAGATGCCGGAACACAGCAGATAGACTCTGAAAGTCTCTGGGTGGAGGCAGTTGAGGGATAGACTGAAACAGACAGGCAGGCAGGCCTACAAACAGACAGGCAGACAGGCCTACAAACAGACAGGCAGACAGGCCTACAAACAGACAGGCAGACAGGCCTACAAACAGACAGGCAGACAGGCCTACAAACAGACAGGCAGGCAGGCCTACAAACAGACAGCCTACAAACAGACAGGCAGACAGGCCTACAAACAGACAGGCAGACAGGGCTGCGTGGGCAGTTGGACATTGGGGGGCGAGGCTCGTGGAGAGGAGGGAGGAGATGACGGATAGCGCATCTCTCCGCTCCCGCTCGCCGGGTCTGATGGGCCTTCTCTCTAATTGAATTAGCCTGGATATCAGTTACTCTAATGGGGGGCCAGGCACAGGCTGTCAGGGGGCCCCGGCTAATGATTACCACTCTAAGTGCCACGGCTCTGCCTGCAGCCAGGCCTCTTTAGCCCTGGAAAATGTGACACCTCCTCCCTCTCTCCCCCACTTTCTCTCTCTCTCTTTCTCTCTCTCCCCCCGAGGAAGAGGAGAACAGGGCCACAGGGGCTGTCTGGACACCTGTGCAACCACCGAGGGTCAGACCGCATCACGGCACATCACAGGCCTCCTCTTGTCTCCTTTATCCTGGAAGAGTCTGGGCTAGGTTCAGTCAAACGATTGTTCACAGCTCACCTCTAGCCAGTGGCACCCGATAATGTTTAATTCTCGTACCACTGTTTGCTTCTCGAAACAAAAACATATGTTCGATGTACGAAAATACAGAATGCAGTCCAAACTCTGTCCCCTGGCGAAACACTTCTCCTCTTCTTTTCATTTCATTTGGCCGCAGATATTGTATCTCTTATTGACTCAAACGCATCGCCGCTGAAAATGAGCCTCGTTGCATCTTTTTGATTTTTTTTTGTTTTAAAGCATAAATTTCTTTCTTTCTTGGCGATCAATAAGCGCTTTGAATTGAGCCGCTCACACTGTGTGAGCCGAAGACTGGAGCTAAGGCCTGTGATGTCCCCCCTCGGCATGTTAATTATCAGCGGTGGAATTAAGAAGGTTCTCTGCCGCCTGCAACACCCTGCTCCCTTGTGATTACTCACTGAGGGAATAAAGGGTCTTTATCTTTCAGGGAATCCGGTCTGCAGCATGACTCCCTCTCTCGCTTTCTCTCTCCCCCGCCTGACTCCCAGCTACGCCAGAGGTCCCCCGAAACACCGAATCATCCAGTCAACTCCCACATTACAGGATTGTTTTATTATTTTTTTTTTTTTTTAAATGTTTTTGTTCTTGTTTTCCTTTTGTTGGTCCTTTTTTTTGAGGTCCAGATTCCAAAAGGAACGAGGGAGGAAAAAAAAGAAAAAGAAGAAGCCTCATAATTAAAGTACTCCTTTCAGGGTCTTCTCTTCTCTTTGGTCCTGTTGGGTTGAAAGGTTTCTTTGTTTGCGTGTTCAAGAGGCAGCATCTTAAGATCAAATGTATTCCTGTTAGCCCGTTAGCAGTATTTACGACTGTACTTCCTGCCAGTAAAGCATCTTGAATTCAGGTTGGAATTAGAATCTTGTACAGCTTTTGGGAGGGGTTTGAGAGCAGGTGCGGGGGGTAGGGTGGAGTGGGGTTCTCACCCCTTTTTTGGATCTTATTGCTGTGCCATCACGGGTGTTTTCCAAGTGTTAGTGTCCCCTCGTGATTACCTCAGGGTGTGGCTAGCTGTGGGGTGTAATGAGGCAAATTTCTGCCATTACCAGCTGCTTCCCCACCCAAAATACACGTCGTTCAGACAGGTGAGGGGAACCTCCTTTGGGGCGCCTCAGTGCCTCTCACACCCCCCATTTCATCCAATGGCGTCAACGTTAGGCATACAAACCCTCCTCCACCCCCCATAATCCTCGGTTTCCTGGATGAAAACCAGCAGAAAAACATTCCCAAGGAAGATGATGTCCACACCAGCATTCCAAGGCTAACAACTTGAGCCTGTCTTCCCAGCCAGCGCTGGGGTCAAAGCGAGGTGTACAAGCGGGCACGCTCTATGCCTCCTCCTACTCTATGTTTTTCACCTTTTCTGTCAGTCAAACACACGGTTCACCCTGATTGGTTTTAGTGCCTGGAAATGACACATCTGTCCTAGGGTTACACTGTATATTGCAGCACAGGAAGGGGCGGGGCTAGATCAGGAATGGCCAGCCCTTATCCTGGAGAGCCACAGGATGTTTTGGAGTTTGGAATTTGTTGGTGATTTTTAGGGTGTACAGGACAGGGACCAGGGCTGGTTACCTCTGCCCTAATTTAAGGGTTTCCCCTCACACGGATCTCTTCTGGCGTTATTTGGAGCCTATGTTTTGAATGTGTACACTATTCTGAGCCGTTCACTAAGTTTCTCCTGGAGTGCGGGCTATGAGGTTTCATGAATTCCGTTTTTGGCAGACCGACAAGCAGCTGTCAATCATCGACTTGAATGAACCGATCAAAATATTTCGCTCACCACAGCAAAGCACAATCAGTTGATCAAACCAGTGAGTCACAGATGCCGCATCGTAGCTTCCCTTGTAGTGGTCTGGGGGCACACCCAACAGGAGGGTGAAGGGTAGTTCATGCGGATCCCCCCCCGGCACTTTGGAAAGGGTACAGCAGTGGCTGTGAAGGGGACCCCCGAGGGTTTTGGGCAATTTATGTATGGCAACAGTGTAGTGAGCCCGGTATTCGGGGGGGTGTTGGGGTGGGGTGGGTTGTTGATTTTGGCAGTGGTCTGGCCTTGTTAGGGACATAGGAGGACCACAGCATGCCACGGTGGGGTCACATGACCTGAGGGTAGGGGGGGTGAAGTGGGAGGGAGATGGTGCTCTGAAAATCCCCCTAAAATATCCTCCTCCATTTTTCCCAGCAGCCTCTCTGCTGTGGAGTGGAGAGGAGGAGAAGCTGCAGCTCAGGGGCTCACTGCTGCTCCACAACAGGAGATAAGGGGCGGGACTTTTGGGGGGTAGAGCCCGAAATGCAGCCAAAACTCTCCTCATGGCGGGGATTTGGCCGTAGAGGGGGCGCTCTAGGCTCCCAGCAGCCCTTTGGATCTCCTCCCTCACCGCTCCCTGACCCACCGCCCATCCCAAACAAACACATCTTGCGCCCCGAAACACCGCCGTCAGCCTCTCAAATAATATTATTATTGATTACGACCGTCTGCCGGCCATGAATAACTAAATTATCCTCCTAGACTGGAACAGATGTTCATTGTATCTCTTGGAGTCTTGGCAATGCCAGTTTGCTTTCATTATTTTTCATTTTCTTTCATTTATTGATTTAATATATTCCTGGAGAAGAAGGCAATGTTTTTGATTACTTAATGAATGGCATATTTGGTGTTGACAAAGATATCAGTGTCTTATGTAGATATGTCTATTTATTTTCTTTCCAATTGCAAAATGTTATGTTTAAGTCATGGACACACATGCACTCTTGTACATGCACGCACACACACACACACACACACACGCACTCTCCCTCTCTCATATTGGAGAAGGAGATGGGAGGGGGCGGTTCTTGGGTCACTGGTAGGGGCGGCCCACCTCCACCCCCTCCCTCCAGATACCAGCCTATCACGGGAAGCAGCGGGTGGGGGTTAGCCTCACCCAGGGGAGGGACCACAGCGGATGGAAGTCGCTCCACCTGAGGAAAAGGGGAGACACAATGAGGCGTAGAAAATGGCTCCAGACATCAGCTCCTGACAGCTAGCTTTACTGCGCTTAAAGGATCGTTTCTCCAAGTCTCCCTTTTCTTCTCGGGGTGGGTCAAGGAGAGGTTACGACCGAAGGGGGAGATTAAGAAAGAAAAGAGAGACGTTGATGAAAGACAGAAGCTTTGTGTGATCCACGGCCTGCGGTGCAGGAGGAGGGTCCATACCTCTCACCGCTGTTTAATGGAGAGAACACTCCAGCCCAGTCTAACTGCACCAGGCTCAGCTACAGGAGAAACACAACAGCCCAGTCTCCCTGTGCCAGGCTCAGCTACAGGAGAAACACAGCAGCCCAGTCTCCCTGTGCCAGGCTCAGCTACAGGAGAAAAACACACAACAGCCCAGTCTCCCTGTGCCAGGCTCAGCTACAGGAGAAACACAACAGCCCAGTCTCCCTGTGCCAGGCTCAGCTACAGGAGAAACACAGCAGCCCAGTCTAACTGCACCAGGCTCAGCTACAGGAGAAACACAGCAGCCCAGTCTAACTGCACCAGGCTCAGCTACAGGAGAAACACAACAGCCCAGTCTCCTGTGCCAGGCTCAGCTACAGGAGAAACACAGCAGCCCAGTCTCCTGTGCCAGGCTCAGCTACAGGAGAAACACAACAGCCCAGTCTCCCTGTGCCAGGCTCAGCTACAGGAGAAACACAGCAGCCCAGTCCTGCAGTCTCCCTGTGCCAGCAGCTCAGCTCAGCTACAGGAGAAACACAACAGCCCAGTCTCCTGTGCCAGGCTCAGCTACAGGAGAAACACAGCAGCCCAGTCTCCCTGTGCCAGGCTCAGCTACAGGAGAAACACAGCAGCCCAGTCTAACTGCACCAGGCTCAGCTACAGGAGAAACACAACAGCCCAGTCTCCCTGTGCCAGGCTCAGCTACAGGAGAAACACAACAGCCCAGTCTCCCTGTGCCAGGCTCAGCTACAGGAGAAACACAAGCAGCCCAGGCTCAGCTAAGGAGAAACACAACAGCCCAGTCTCCAGGCTCAGCTACAGGAGAAACACAACAGCCCAGTCTCTCAGCTACAGGAGAAACACAACAGCCCAGTCTCCTGTGCCAGGCTCAGCTACAGGAGAAACACAGCAGCCCAGTCTCACTGTGCCAGGCTCAGCTACAGGAGAAACACAACAGCCCAGTCTAACTGCACCAGGCTCAGCTACAGGAGAAACACAACAGCCCAGTCTAACTGCACCAGGATCAGCTACAGGAGAAACACACTAGCCTATTCGCACTGTACTAGGGTCAGCTACAGGAGAAAAAAGTTAGCCTATTCACGCTGTGCTAGGGTCGGGTCAGCCCAGTCTCCCTGTGCCAGGCTCAGCTACAGGAGAAACACAACAGCCCAGTCTCCCTGTACCAGGCTCAGCTACAGGAGAAACACAACAGCCCAGTCTCCCTGTGCCAGGCTCAGCTACAGGAGAAACACAACAGCCCAGTCTCCCTGTACCAGGCTCAGCTACAGGAGAAACACAACAGCCCAGTCTCCCTGTGCCAGGCTCAGCTACAGGAGAAACACAACAGCCCAGTCTCCCTGTGCCAGGCTCAGCTACAGGAGAAACACAACAGCCCAGTCTCCCTGTGCCAGGCTCAGCTACAGGAGAAACACAACAGCCCAGTCTCCCTGTGCCAGGCTCAGCTACAGGAGAAACACAACAGCCCAGTCTCCTGTGCCAGGCTCAGCTACAGGAGAAACACAACAGCCCAGTCTCCCTGTGCCAGGCTCAGCTACAGGAGAAACACAACAGCCCAGTCTCCCTGTGCCAGGCTCAGCTCAGCAGGAGAAACACAGCAGCCCAGTCTCCTGTACCAGGCTCAGCTACAGGAGAAACACAACGGCCCAGTCTCCCTGTGCCAGGCTCAGCTACAGGAGAAACACAACAGCCCAGTCTCCCTGTGCCAGGCTCAGCTACAGGAGAAACACAGCAGCCCAGTCTCCCTGTGCCAGGCTCAGCTACAGGAGAAACACAACAGCCCAGTCTCCTGTGCCAGGCTCAGCTACAGGAGAAACACAACAGCCCAGTCTCCTGTGCCAGGCTCAGCTACAGGAGAAACACAACGGCCCAGTGTAACTGCACCAGGCTCAGCTACAGGAGAAACACAACGGCCCAGTCTCCTGTACCAGGCTCAGCTATAGGAGAAACACAGCAGCGTCCCAGTCTCCTGTGCCAGACTCAGCTACAGGAGAAACACAGCAGCCCAGTCTAACTGCACCAGGCTCAGCTACAGGAGAAACACAACAGCCCAGTCTCCCTGTGCCAGGCTCAGCTACAGGAGAAACACAACAGCCCAGTCTCCCTGTGCCAGGCTCAGCTACAGGAGAAACACAGCAGCCCAGTCTAACTGCACCAGGCTCAGCTACAGAAGAAACACAGCAGCCCAGTCTCCCTGTGCCAGGCTCAGCTACAGGAGAAACACAGCAGCCCAGTCTCCCTGTGCCAGGCTCAGCTACAGGAAAAACACACTAGCCTATTCATACTGTACAAGGGTCAGCTACAGTAGTGAAAAGTTAGCCTATTCATGCTGCACTAGGGTCGGCTCAGCTGCAGGAAAAACACACTAGTCTGTTCTTACTGTACTAGGGTCAGCTACAGGAGAAACACAGCAGCTCCGTTTGTATGTACCAGGGCAGCAACTGGAGAGGTCAGAGGGAGCTTTCTCTGTTCCTAAATAGATATTTTTTTGCGTGTGTGTGTGTATGTGTATGTGTAAATGTGTGTATGTGAATGTGTATGTGAATGTGAATGTGAATGTGAATGTGTGGTGTGTGGTCCTTAGCCTAATGGTTTTAAAGCAAGACACCATTCTCCTCCACTAATTTATATTCCAGGAATGTGTTTTTCCTCTGTAAATAAAAGGCCACAAGAACCAGGGAGGCTCCTCTTAATGTAAAAGCAAAAAGCCAAGAGGGACATGAAAGGTCTAAATCATTCATACAGATTATAAAGCAATACCCTATCTTCTGTGCAGAGCGCAAATCTGTACACACTTTCACACCGACAAAATCCAGGCGAAGCACATGTATATTCCCTTTTCTCCAATTAATGGACAGGTTTGATAAAAGCACATTTTAAATGCAGAAAATAGGGCATGGAGACTACTGGAAGAACTCTCAACACGGGCTGGCAGTAAACAGGATTTTGGCGTCCAGTTAAAGATGCAGTAATATGTGTTGCAAAACTGAAAGCCTACAAAATGTATGCGGTTGTAGTTGGTTCAGCAATGGCATATCGGTTTGTCAGTGGGGTCATAGAACCAGTGTAGGGCCTAATGGATCCTTGCATTGAAGCGTATCTTGCCATTTATCAGCTGAACCTACTTTTCTACAGGAAGGCTTTAGTTTCCCATAATGCATTTAGGCAATTTATCATAGTGGTTTAGGAGGTGCACTGCACTTATGTAAATACTGTATGCTAATGAACAAAGAGATTGCTGGCCTCTGGCACATCCAGTGTTGAATTGAGTTGTTGTTGTGTAGAGAGTTTGATTGCAAAAAACAAAAAAAAAAAAAACAAAGCTGGTGGGGTAGATTTAATCAAATGCACTTAGTCTGTTAAAGGGCGTATGCAATTCAGTCAAAACTATGATAGTATGTTATTAAAATGTATACTTGACTGCAACATCCTGGAAGTGTCTGACAGATGAGTTTGCAATAATTGTGAAAAAAAAACAGGGTCTGATGTCTTTATGGCATTTCATGATGTATTGCAGCTTAGTTTTTATTGGTATTATCATAACATAATATTAGAGAAAAAAATAATTGATAGCACTAAAAAATAGGATATGAAGATTAATTCTACCAATTAATTAAAGCACTGAAAATGATAGAAACGCACTCCCACTCACTGTGCATGTTAATGGAATATATGTTTTCACCCTCAGGGAACCGCCAAAAGCAAACGTGTTGAGTATCTCAAGTAAATTGGCGCATTGGTGGTTTGCAGTAACTCCAGCTACAGTTCCAACTACAATCATGGCACATGAACAAATTCTGGCCATGTAGTTTTTTTTTTGTTATTATTATGTTTTATATTTTGGATTATAACGGTTTCTCCTTAAATTATACCTTTTCGTTTCAATAACTCCAATGGCCCTCTTTAATATTTGGCATAACAGTTCCATTCCGGATTCTAATAATGGAGTGCAGTGTTCTAATTGTTGTTATTATTGGCATTATGTTTTCATTCGCACTACCTGATCCAGCATGCGTTTCCAGATTGATGTTCACTCGGGGAAGTACCTTTAGCATCAGAAAAGGGAGTGAATGGGCAGTTTAACAGTTCACGCTTGATTGAATTCTATTTTATTTCTCGGCGCCTGATTTGCATGTCAATACTCGCGCTGCTCAAGGTTCCAGTTAACATGCAACAATAGAGGGATTTCTCTCTTCTTGTTGTTGTTCTTCTTCTCCTCTTCATATCACTCTGCTTTTCACCCCAAACCCACCTCTCTCTCTGTGATACAGAGCCTTCCCGCTGTTTTCTCCTTCCCTTCATCGACGTATTTGTCAACCAAAAAGCAGTTTACCGAGGAACAGAGTTGTTGTTTAAGCCTTGAACCGCTTCCCGGAGATTGACGGCCAATCAATCCGTGAACTTGTGAACGCGCGGCGGCCTTTATCAGATCAATACAAAACCTCAACGAATCCCTCACACGCATCCCTCATGAAAACGGTGCGACTACCTTTCCATCTCCCGTTCTTTATATCCGCCCATATACTCGCGCTTTATTCCTCCCTGGCGGACCGGCGCGGCTCAGCGCCAGATTGATCCGCAGCATCCCGGGTTCTTTGCGGGATTCCGCCCTCATTAGCAGGATTGTCACTCCGAGCGGCGTGGGCTCCTATGACAGGGTCGTGGCAGGGCCCCCGGAGACCAGCTGTGCTGTTGGCCCCGCTGTCTCTCTCGGCGTCTTGCTTCATTTGTTTTATTCTGCAGCCTCCATCCATACAGAGCGGTTTGGTCCTGGGCTCGCAGCTAAGCAGGCACTGCCCAACAAGATGGGAAACAAAACCAGTCACATTATTATTATTATTATTATTATTGTTGTTGTTGTTGTTGTTGTTAGTATTGTTGTTGTTGTTGTTGTTATAGTCTTACATTATATAACAGCACATTATTTATTGTTTGTTTGTTATTATGAGAGTAGTGTGTGATTGTTGACTCCAGATGTTTTGTACTTCCCAGATGTAGAACGAGGTCAGCACTGAATTGTCCCATTTGTTTTCTGCTAACCAGGGCTCTCTCGTAGCACTAAGGTCATCCTTACGACCTTTTTTACATACATTTTTTGGGTCATTTTTGATCCTCAATAAGGAACCACTTGTCCTGTGGTGTGATAAGCACTTTCCGCGGTCACTGCGCCGTCATTGGCAGGCTGTGTAAAGGCCTGTGCTGTAAACATGGATCAGAACCTCCACAGTGAACCGGCCATGCATCGTCACGTCGTTAAGGTAACAGTGTGTGACACAGCCCGTGCTGAGGTTGCTCTGCTGTTACAGGTAACACCTGCTCATTAAGTTGAAGTGGCTGCTCCCTGTATCCACTCATACATGAATTGTTGTGATCAATACAGAATATGAATAAATATCATAACAGTCTTCAACAAACCATCATCAGTCATCAACAAGCCATTTCATATGGGTTTGCAATGGAAATATAAAATTAATAATTAATTGGTAATCACAGACAGCCCTTTCAGAAACATTGTGTAATGGTTTATTGAGAATTTTTATTTAGGTCTTTGTTTAAAATGTTTCTTGGTTTATTTGGGTTTTTAGCCCATTTTTTCAAATTAAAATTTAGGCTGCCACTACCAAATACTTAAGAATTTATCATGCTCTGATTTCACTAGCCCACATGAAATATTAAACAATGTATCATTCTTTGATTTCAAGTCTGCAGACCAGTGATTGGAAGATGAGATCAGTATTAAAGAAGAAAGTCAGTGTAATTTCATCTGTCCACATTACCTTCATTGTATGTAACTGTGTGTCGGGTGTGAATTTAATTAAAGAACAGAAATCAGCACACGCATTTTATGTTGCTCCTCAATACTCTGAGTAATTGATTAGACTTTAATTCATTCCCTGCTGATACAGTGAGAGCGAACCTGTCTTGATGTTTCTCCATGGTGTGGGTTTGGGAAGGGAGCTCAGCTGCCAGTCATGTCATGTCCAATGGTGATACTCAGAGTCGATGCACAGAAAGCCTTTAAAAGCGGCCAGTTTGCAGTAAGGAGATACTCAGAGATGGAATGCTTTTAACTGCTCTGTGCTTAAACCGCGCCGGCGAAACGCATGTACCACACAATAACGCTCAGCACTGGGGTATTGATCTTTACGATGGTACGATATAGGCATTCCATCTCAACTGCAGTGCTAATGGAACCAGTAAAACCTTAATAGAGAGGACTGTGGGTATTTCTTTTCATTTTCTCTCCCCCCCCCCCCCATGTTTATCGTTCAATAATCTGTGACAGTTGCAATTTCCCATGCTCCCATGTGTATAAACATGAAGGTCAGGGAGGGTTTGCGCTGTGTCTGCATAAATGGAATCGTGCCGCTTCTGAAGAACAGGAAGACGAAGATGTTTTTTTCGGTGCCAGGCGAGTAACCAGGGTTTTGTCCCCGGAGGGTACGGTATTACACCTACCTTCACTTACCTTCAGCAAGTTGACAAACTTGCAATTGCCCAAGTCAAATATCGAGTCAGCTATATTGACAATATGCAAAAAAATTAAATAAATTATATATATATATATATACCGCACACACACACACCACTGTGAAAGATGAATGAGGGAGTCTGCCAAGCTTGTAAATAATTAATAAGAACTACAGTACCCAGACCACACAGCACCTCCCAGGCTTTCAAAGGGAGAGAGGGAGTTCTCACAGTATCAAACGGGAGTCTCTTAAACCCACTCCCTGCCTCCCAGGAACACTAACGAGCTTGAACCCCTTCGATCAATTCACTGATTAGTCTAATTAGTCGCGCATCTCCAGTATTGCCTCACAACCCCCAACCCCCAGCTCCTGTCAGTCCTGGTGCCACACTTTCTAGTTCTCCACCTTCTTTTCTCTCTCTCTCTTGCCTGCAGCTGCCATTTGGTTTCTCATGCCCTCAGGCAGTAAATGGGAGACTGTCAGTACCTGCTCCAGTGTCCCTGTTTCTGCTGGTGGGGGCTGGGGGAGGGGGCATAGGGGTTTTGCTGCGGCGGGCGGGGGTTGTGGCTCTCTAGGGATACAGAATGGTGGCTTTTAATTGCGCTTGTCTGCGCCAGTGGGAATACACCGTCCAGCAACAGCCAGTGTTCCTGTCTTTAACCCCTTTCATGCATTCAGTCTTACCCTGCAATGTTATGGAACATTTCCTTTATGGGGTCATGTGTCAATGAGTGCTGGAGGAGGTATTGTGGAGAGGTCGACAGGGCAGTTTCCTCCTCAAGACATAGTGAGGTTTCCATAAATTGTACTTTTTGATGATTGTAAGAAGAAACGCATAGCGTTAAAAGATCAGTTCCACAAGATGTTAGGATGGCCTCTACTCTCATTTTCCGGCACCATCATGCATGAGCTAAATTAGTGTGATAGCGAAGACAAGAGAAGCCACCAGCCAAAAAGTTAACACAGCGATGTTACAAGTTCTGTTGGCGAAAGCGGCATGTAAGGAGACAGAGATGGCTCCAGAACTCGCAGGTGGGATTTTTGTTTGTTTTGGTCAGAATGACCAATCACTTCCTGGGTCAAAAGTTCCCCCATTTGCTGTTTGGCCCTCCCACAGCCGCGACCACACTCAGCATGCTCTCCCTTCCTCTGGCACCCTGTATGCATACTCAGCAGGAGATCCTGAGACAGACATAGCCCAAGCATCAAGCTATAATATGATTTTGAAATAAGACTAATTGTTTTTTGAGGATTATTTCAGAGTGCTTCATACCTGATCCTGCCGTGGAATGGGGGAGGAATGGGGACCCTGCTTGTTTTTGTGATATTGTATGGAAAACTGCTCTCATCTGGGCTGAGCGTGTTTTGGCTGACGCAGTAGGCATGTTCGGTCTAGCAGGCCTGTCTATGTTTACAGTTTCCAGAGCGTTGCTCCTGGAGATGAGACAGGGACAGGCAGAGCAGCGCTATTGGGGGGGGGGAGAGGGAGACTGAGGGGAATGCAGGAATGTTGTGGGGGTGGGCAGGGGCGGGCCACGGCCCCACAGGGGGGCTTTGAGCTCTGACAGAGGTGGCTGCAGGTCCATTACTCTTCGGTCTGAGTGGTGAGGCCGGTGGGGACGGAAAGGCATGCTGACAGCTGTGTGTCTGGAGTCTGTGTTGGCTCTGAAGGCAGGGCAGGGGTGTGTGTGTGTGTGTGTGTGTGTGTGTGTGTGTGTGTGTGTGTGTGTGTGTGTGTGTGTTTGTGTGTGTGTGTGTATGTGCGTGTGTGTGTTTGCTCACACGTGTGTGTGGTGTCACACATGGGAGTGTGTGGGTGATTGCATATATTTGTGTGAGAGTGTGTCTGTGTGCGTGTGTGCGCGTGTGTGTATGTATCTTTGCCTTTGTGTGCGTGCGCACGCATCAGTAGTCACTTTGCTGATTCATAGTGTAAGGGAATAGACTGGGTTCCTCTTATCAGTCAAACTCATGACGCAGTGGTGTTCAGTGGTTACAGGGGTTCATTATGCTTCTCAGTGTGTCTGTTTTCACTGCTGAATGAGGCCCAGAAATGGACAGGCATGTAAGGATACTCTTATTTATTTGTTTATTTATCTCCTTGCTCTACCAGACATTTAACAATTTTAAGTTCTTCAGTTATTGGTTCTGTCACCAAGATATCCATCTATGGAGATAATTAGCTGTGGTTTTGCTGCAATTTTAATAACTCCTATAGGAGCTGCAGAGATTTAGGACAGCATACATGTCTCTTTAGGTGGTCAGTGTTCTGGGGTGGGTTTGGGTGGTTGGAAGGGGGAACGGTTTCAGGGGCGTGGCCTCCATTCATAGAGCTTGTTTACACTGGCCTAAACTGGGGGCTTGGTATGTAGCGTTAGCACAACATTACCACGTTTGCCTTATCTGTAGTGTTCACACTGCGATTGAGATGTTTGACCTGCACTTGATGGAGGGGCCAGTGTAAGGAGACATACAGGAAGCTGTAGTAGAGATCATGCATTTAATGGCAGGTTTGGTGTGAATGCTACTGCCCTCAGATGGAGAGGTATCCTTTGTAGATCCTATGCTCTTATGTATGAAACATTCTAGAGGTAGTGCATAAAACTAGCAAACTTACAGTTTTACACATTATACATTTTACTGGAGTAAATCAATTAAATTGTGCTCATCAACTGCAGTGCCTCTACCTGAGAATTGAACTTGAGTTTAAAGCCCAGCTCTCTTAAGCGTTATATCACACTGCCACCCTGTAGTGCTGTATGAAACAGGCTGGGAGACAGGGAGTGGGTGAGGACTTTTAAGTTGGCGGGAGGACCTGGCTCTCTCTCTGCCCAGCATGGAGCGGGAGAAGCAGGTGATGGATGAGGTGCGGACGCTCTGTCTGATCCCCGGGTCCAGCTGTCGCGTTCTCTCCTCTCACCTGAGGAGGCACAGGTAATGCTGCGAGCTTGCCGCCGATCAGCCTGCCCACCGGCCCTCAGGTGGGATGAAATCTGAGCTCTATTCCATCCGGGGTCTGACTGCGTTTCCCTCTATCTCCCTCTGCCTCCGCTCTCCTCCAGCTTTCTCTTTCTCCCCCCCCCCCGCCCCACTCCTTCAGAGGATGTAGTCTCATAAAATAAATACATATGCGTTATGTATTCATTTATGCACACATTTATTACATGCACTTATACATAAACACTCACACATGTATATGCATGTGCATTTTTACACACACAGACATGCACACACACTCACGTATACCACATGCATTCATACATACGCACACACATGTATATACACATGCATTTTTACACACACAGACACACCCACACATACAATATATGCATATGCATTTACACACACACACACACACACACACAGTGTGAACGTTTAGAGTAGAATTGGCTGGTTTTGCCGTGGTAGAGGACAGGTGTCTGTAATTTTGGCAGGCCTGCTGTGAGCGTGACATTTCTGACTGCAGGCATCACTGTCTAATTGCTTTAAAACACTGGGTCTGAAAGCAGCCTCATCCTGGTGTTTGTGTTCCTGTCCTGTGCCGTGCCGTGCGGCGCGGCATGGCACGGTGCTCCATCCTCCCCTTGAGATACCAGCACCTGAGATGCACGGTGTCCTTTTGATGTTTGGCAGTCCCACCTGGGCCAAATCTCATGCATTTAAGTCTCCGCAGATCATCAGGTGCAGCTGGTTCCTCACACAACCAGCCCAGGTTTCACACCCTAACCTGTGAAGGGTGAAACCTGCCCTGTCTTCCCCCATCTTTTTCACTGTGAGCCCTTGACATAATTAGCTACCTGTTGTGGATCTGTGGCAGATCGCCGGTTCAGAGGCTAATTGGTGAGGATGATCTCACTGTGTCGCCAAGGTTACGCTCCCTCGGCCAGTGTGGAACCTCCTGTTATCGCAGCAGTATGGAGGTTGTGATGACGGTAAATATTATATATGATTTGTATTATTATGAAGATGATGATGATGATTGCAGTAAAGGTACCTGTCTCATGTCCGATGTGCAATGTCTGGATCTGCATTCGTCTGTCTGGTGTCTTGCAAGTCATCATGGGAAGCAAGCACTTATACAATGTCATGTAAGAAGTACTGTTATTTTTTAATTGATTTACAGACTGACATGATGATGGTGATTATTATGTATGAAGATGGTGATAATACTGTAAAGGCACCTTGTCTCATGTATGTCTCATGGACCTGCATTCATCTGTCTAGTGTCTTGTAAGTCATTGAATTTATTTACAAATTGACAGTATGTGTTGTAGTTAAAAGCTATACTAGAGCCAAATGTGTGGCTAGCTATAGCTAAGTCGGTTTGTCTCTTCAGCAGTGGCAGAAAGAGCTGACAGGTCAGTGAGATCCAGAGAGGCAGCGAAGTGATATCTGCCTGTATTTTTTAGGCAGAGAAGTCAAAATGAAAACCAACATCTTGGAGACAGGTTAGTTCGAGGGCTTTGCAGCGTAATGGTGCGACCTGTCGGAAGACAGCAAGAAAATGGCAGCAATAAGAAGGAGGGGGATGGAGAGAGAGCGGTGAGGTTTTTTTTGGCAAAACTCAATCATGGCTAGCCAAACCTCTCTCCCTGGCACTGTGATGGATGTACTCACAGGTGCCAAACATCTGTGAAGATGTCCAAGATCCGCAGCCATAAAACGGGGGGGGGATGGGGGAGCTCTCTGCAAGGTGCTTCAACAAACAATCAATTTGCAGTGAACACAATACACAAAGCATCGCAGCAGAACCCGAGTCTGGAGTGGTTTGCTGCCTGGCAGAGAGGCTGGCGAGGGCCTTGCGTTACTCCCCGGTGTTGGTTGTGTGGGGCGGGTGGGGGGGGGGGGTAGCTGGGGTTTGGGTGGTGAGAGGAATCGATAGCTTGGCTAAAGTTCCAGGATCGTTCTCACTCGACGCAGAAAGGCTGTGGAAAATGTGCCAGGGCCGGTGTGGGGGGAAAAAGAAACCCAGCCCTCTCTCCCCTTGGTGATGGAGGCCCAATCACCACAGAGCCCAGAGCCGGTGGGATGACGGACGGCAGCACCGGCCCATATGTGCCCGTCGTGGCCCTGAATGAGCCGTCAGACCCGCTTCTGAGATGGACCCTCGGCCCGGTTTCCTCCCGGGGGGGGCTCCAGCAGTGGCCCGGCCCAACAATGAGCCTCTTTCACCAGGCCTGTCCAGAGAGGAAGCGTCCCGGGGCCTGCTTTGTTCTCTCGTAATGAGAGATGTGCGTGCGCGCGACAAGCCTGACGCGGTGCCATTCATCACGTAATATTCCGCTGCTTCCATTATCTGTTTTTCTCAGTTTCCGAAATGACAGATTCTCTTTATTTCTTTCCCACAGCCTCTGCATTGATAGCAGGGCTTTCAAAGGCAAGTAACACCCAAAGGATGCTTCTCGGTGTTTGTCGCTCCCTTGTCCATTGCAAACCTTACTGCTCTGCAAAAGATAATGCACTTCTGTTATTCTGTTTTCTCATTATTTATCTGGGAAGCTCCGGCAGACCATAATAATTCCCTCACCTTCTGTGCATCAGCTCATAATGTAAATCTCAATTAAAAGAGCCAAAGTGATATTTACCCTGGCTGTCTCGTGGGCCTTGTTTCACTCCAACTCTTGTCGTTTCATTGTTTCCGTCTCTTGTTGCCTGTGTCTCATTTTGATTAACAGACAGAAAGTGAGTGTCGCTTTTCTCAGTTATTTTGTCGTGGAACACTCGTCTTTAACAGTAAAAAAATGAAGAATGAGCTTGATAACCGTAATGTTATTTCTCAAACACGGGGCCAAGGACGGTGTGGTTGGGTGGCTCTCTCTCCAGGATGAAAGCAGAGGCTGGATTTGTTGTGTGTGAATGTCTGTGGAGGAACTGCAGGATGCATCGGTCACGATAAAGGTGAAGGATGGCCTGTGGGGCGGGCACACACACGCAGCACCCTTTGCAGAAGCGTTGGATCTCACGCCACGTGTTTACCCAGCGACAAAGGGCGAGTGCTCTGGCCACCACCGGCTCTCCGTCGCCCTCCTTGGACTCCCCTCATGGGGTGGATCTTGGCCAGGGATCCTCCGGGGTCCTCCTCCTTCGTCCCAGCGGAGCGTCGGTCTTAGCAGCTCCCTTCAGTCTGGAAGCTGGTATTAATTAGGCCCAGGGGAGGCGAAAGCTGCCCTCTGGCTCCCAGCTCTGCCTGCTGACCCGGAGGGGTTTGGGTAAGGCATGGCAACCTCCGTTTGGGGCCAAGTCCACATCTGACAGGCCACAACCCCACAGCCAACCCAAATGTTAAACTTTTCAAGTAAGGCTGTGACCAAATATGACCAAAATCCCATATCCCGATATGGGTCATTTCATATCCAGATTTTTAACTAGGGGAGGTGGCCCAATTGGAGCACCCCCCTGCCCCCACACCACCGACCAACACACACGTGTAAAATGGGGATGGCAGGTTAACAAGGGGGATGCATTTTGGTCATTTTGCTAACAAGGGGGATGGCACCCCCTCATCCCCCCTCAAATCGCCAACTGCATATCACAATATAGCACATTTTCTGTAAATTCAATGATAAATAGTTTATATAAAATGACCACATGGGAAGGCCTATTCTGTTCTTGCATTTTGAATTACACACTCGACAAATTAAAGGTACTTACTCATATTTGATTATTTTTCTCTTTTGTGCAAATGGAATGGAATTACTCTGTTCGCCCCAAACAACGAAATAAACGATGGAGGATAATATGAGACGATAGACGTTTTTCTGTCATCACATGAAATATATCATCATATTGCCATTGCCCTGTTTTCAAGCCCGTTCAACATTTGGATGCATGGGAGAATGCAGATGCCGTGGGTTGCCAGATTGTGGAGAAAATCTGCGATGATAAGATTTTTTTTTTTTTTTTTTTAATCAAAGCATAAGTGTATATACAACAAAGTGTGAGTAAAAGGGGGCCAAACGTTCTTGCAGATGGTAGATGCTGATGTGGATGCCAGCTTTGGTTGCCATGGTGATACCCTGTCGAAGCAAGGGGCTGTAATGAGGTCTTTGGACACACACAAAGTTGTGTCTGTAGCTCTCCTCCCCATGTTGAGAATGACGATCCACATCGGTTCTCCCCTCAGAAGTTGCTTTTCATAGCCGCTCCGTATCTGAATCTTTTCTTTATCCGCCCTGTGTTAGTCCCTTGTTTTTCCTCTGCCTCAGTGTCGTATTTTGTTTCTTCTTGCCTCATCACAAAGCTTGGGTGAGTTCTGCTGCATCCATCCCCACGAGGGTTTCTGTCTCTGCGGATTACCAGACTTAATGTTTCATTTTTACTTTCAACTTTCATGTTTTTCTGTGCTCATTTTTTTTTTTTTTTTTTTTTTGGTTTTTTTTTTTTTTTTTTGGGATGGGAAAAATGAAGAAATCATTTGGGTAAGAAGAAAACAACCTTGATAAATCGGCAGTGTACGTGTGATTTTGTGGTTTATCCCAGGGGAGGAGAGCGCTCCTGGGGGGGGGGGGTTGGGGGTGCCGGTGTATCTGTGAGATTTGCGTGCTGAAATCCGAACCCCCCGTCGCGCACTACGCTGATCCGAGCTCTGCCAGCTGCAGATATCATTCTGTTCCTCTGCTGCTTTTGTCAGGGGCGCTTGGTGGCTCCGGATGTTTCCGTAGTAATGTCCTGTAGTAGTTAGGTGCTTGGGCCTCCAGCAGCCTGATCTCACAGTAACTCCTGGTCAATTGGAGCAGTCCTTTGTGTGTGGGACCCACTACTCTCACTTTTTAAGATGACCGCCACCAGAATTTATCACTAAAGACAGATTTTTCTGTTTGTTATTTGACTCTGTACACATGCAACAAGTTTAATAGAATGGGTCCCCACCATTGTAAGTAAAGTAGGAGCATAATCGTCTTTTATTCTTATGCTGACATGTATAGCATTTATATTTTTGTATTCTCTGTATATACACATGTATGTTTCACACCCCTGCTGCTTCACCAGGCAGTAGAAACAGTTGGTCTCCCTTTTAGTCTAAATCCCAGTTTTTGGTTGCTGAAAAATGGTGCCTGTGAATATGTTAGAGTGGAAAAATGCGTTGCAAGGACTGTTCAGTAGTGTTGCTGTCATGCTTTGCTTGGGTCTTCTCTCTGAGCAAATAATTGCTTACCTAAGCACAGCTGCATGATAGGACAAGAGCTGTGTTACCCATAATGCTTTGGAGAATGACTGAGGCTTTATAACATACAGAGAAGTGGAACAGGACCGCAGCTGCAGTACCCATAGTGCACTGGGGAAAGACAGAGGCAGTGTCCTCATTGGCAGGGGAAGCAGCCGCATTACCCACAATGCAACGGGGCAGGGAGGACAGCGCAGCCGCTGTTTTACCAGCAATGCAGCGCGAAACAGAAAGGCCAGAAGAGGGAAAGAGAAAGAAGAGGAGAGGGAGAGAGAAAGAAAGAAATGAAGGAGATTGATGAGGAGAGGAGAGAGGTTGCGTGTTTTCAGCTCGAGTTCAGAGCATGGGGCCCACAGAGATCAGGTGGATTTTATCCCCCGGCAGCAGACTGCAGAATCCTTTCAAAGCAGCGAGGACGGCCAGGGATCTTTCTCCCGCTCTTATTTCTGTGTGTTATACATCTGACAAGTGAGGACGTTTTAATCCTCGGAATAGATGGGATTAGCAGAGCAATCGAAATCCTTTAGAAATGAGCATTATCAATTTAAGGACACACAGAGCGGTGAGTTGAAGTTTTCCAATTGCCTGGATGAGGCAGAGAGCAGTTTGTTTTTTGTTTTTTTGCCTGTGTCTTCACTCTCAGCAGCTTGCAAAGGGAAGGACCAACATCAGAGAAATATCCAGCTCGACACACAGCACAATGCAGTAGGGCTTTCGCAAATGTTGCCTTTCGCTGTCAAAGACCTTTTCCCCCTAATCCCTGCCACAAGTCCTCCCCCCACCCCATAGTCCACCGCGTCTCATCTCCCATTGCCCCCGCCCCCCCCACTTTTGTTTTACGTTGTATCAGACACTCTTCTCCAAGGGCATTTGCACAGCATACTGTTTTCACATACTTTCCATTTATACAGCTCAATATTTGCTTAAGCAATTCACCTTGCTCAAAGGTACAAAGGCAGTGATAATTTGCAGCTGCCACCTGTGGGTGACGAGCCCCATTCCCTTACCCTTACACCGCACTCCCCCCACCATGCGCTTCCTCTACTCCGCAATCTCTGCAGTCCACCCCCCTTCACAAACTAACTCTCAGAGTGGGAATGGGAAATGCTGGTGTAGAGGTTCAAAATAAAGTCGTTTTTTTTCCTTGTCTAACAGATTGTTAAACAGACCTAGGGAATGCAAATCAGGAATTCATGTGGACAGTTTTACTTCCATGCCCCCTCCTTCCCCCACCATGTGCCCCCCTCCCTCCCCTGCCATGTGCACACACAGGTGGGGTAAGGGACCGGGGGCTGCCCACCGGGGGCAGTGCTGTACCAGCCCTGCTGTCTGGAGACTGTCAGGGTTTGGCAGGTACAGTTTATGCTGGAGGAAAAAATTCCAGATTGTTCCCTGCCCTTTTCATAATCTTCCAGAAGGGCACCAGGTCTTTGTCAGAATACCTGATGTTTTGGTTACGGCAGACGGATCCTGACATGGGCACTCTGTCATGACACGTGTGTTGGCCCCGTGACTGTACCGTGCGGAGAAGTTGTTATGATGTAGGCTCAACGTTGTTTAAGTTTAGATAACTTTTTCCATTTTAAGCGGGCATCAGCTAAAGCTGCCTAAAGTGGAGCGGGGTCCTTAGGAGCAGCCTGAACCAGTGGGCTGAAAGACAGGCCATTCATGTTGCACTGGGCTCTTCTCCTGTGTGTGTGGTGTGTGTGTGTGTGCCTGCATGTGCGTGTGTGTGTGTGTGTATGCAGGCACGCATGTGCGTGTGTGTGTTTGTGTCCACACTGATGGCTGGGGCAGTGCCAAAACACACCTTGCATGAAAGGACATGCCTAGAACTTTCCTTCAGATCTCTGCCAACTTCTGCACGAGTTTCAGTCTGGCAGAGGGGAGCGAACGAGAGAATGAGAGAGAAAATGAGAGAGAGAAAGAGTATGGGAGGGGAGAGAGAGAGAGAAAAAGAGAGAGAAGATAGAGATAGCAGGCATAAGGGAGAGAGAGAGAGTGATATTCAGAGCGACTGTGAGAGGAAATGATCTAACTATAGCTGTGTTGGGAGTCGTGGGAACAGAATCTCCGATAAAGTCCTGATGAAGTCCACACTTGATTACTCTGTGAGGAGGAGAAACCCGGCCAGATTAGGGAGACGGTGATGAGTACTGCTGGAGAGTACTGCTGTTCTTAATTACCAGATCCCTGCGCTCAACCTCAGGGCAGTGGTGCAGTACAGCAGGGCGCGGAGAATGTGAAACACACTGGCGCATGAGTGGAGGACTCACAGGCACATTTGCACAAAACGCTCCAGCGTTTGAACAGGGAAGGCACCGGTGCATTAACTGTATGCAGAGAGTGGTTTTGGGGGTGCGTCTCCCTACTGACCTGGAAGTAGACTTAATGAGACCTTTTACTGTATGTGCATTGTTTAAGGGTTTCATGGGAAGCAGGGAGGGAGGGGTCATGTTGCTGTTTTTGGTTTGGTGGGGAGATTGGGATCGTAACATGGGGGGGAATATACAAAAAGAAAAGCCTCCCCCACTCCACCCCACCCCATGAATGAGCTGCCCTGTTTCTCTCACTTGAGGAGACGTGGGCTTTGTGGTGTTTCTCTGGAGGGGGGCGTGGGCTGGGTGATGCCTCTCTCACATGAGCAGGCGTGGGGAGGGTGACAGCGGGACGGACGGGTCCCGGAGCGCGTGCGGCTGATCCCAGCATGCCCGGCGCTGTAATGCTCCGCCTGTAGGCACGGCCTCTGTGCGTGAGAGGTGTTATCATACCCAGATAAACGGGCCATTGTGTCACAGCGTACCATCTGAGAGATTCATCACTGATATCCAGCGGTGCACGCACTCTCTCTCTGTCTTTCTCACACACACACACACACACACACACACACACACACACACACACACACACACACACACACACACACACTCACTCACCATATATACACGCATACACACACACTATCACATATACACATGCACACACACTCTCCATATACGCACACATACGCAAGCACACACTATCATACATGCACACACTACTACATATACACACACACACTACCACATATACACACACACTATCACATATACACACACACACACTACTACATATACACACACACACTACCACATATACACACACACTATCACATATACACACACACACACACACTATCACATATACGCACACACACACACACACACACACTACCACATATACACATGCACACACTATCATATATGCACACACACACACTACTACATATACACACACACACTACCACATATACACACACACACACACTATCACATATACGCACACACACACACTACTACATACACACACACACACACACTACCACATATACAAACACACACTATCATATATGCACACACACACACTACTACATATACACACACACACACTACCACATATACACACACACACACACTATCACATATACGCACACACACACACTACTACATACACACACACACACACACTACCACATATACACAAACACACACTATCATATATGCACACACACACACTACTACATATACACACACACACTACCACATATACACACACACACACACTATCACATATACGCACACACACACACACACGCACGCACACATATTCTCACATATACACATTCACTTTCACTCTGTCACACTGTCAAACACACACACACAAAGACACGCACTCTTTCTTAAGGCTGGTGCAGGACGGTCAGCTCGCTCTGGTATTCTGGTTTGCAGAGTGGGGAGAGTGCGTGACACAGTAAGCGGGGTGGATGAACATGCTGTCGCTTTCACGCCTGAGCTACTTACGGACGTGTGAGTGGAATCTGTGCTAATGCGTGTTTTTCTCCTCTCTCTCTTTTTCATGTCTCCCGCTGCTGTTTTATCTGCCTCCATTGTACGTTCTCCTACCATTGCAGGTGAGTGCCACCATATATAATACACATGCACATGTGTATCTCCATCTGTGCCATGTCCTTTCACTCTGTGTTACTGCACTTTGTGGGCGTGAGTGAGCGCGTGAGTGAGTGCGTGTGTGTGAGAGAATGTGAACGTGTGGTTGTGAGTGACCACCCATTCACCCAGCACATGATAACTAAAGTCTCTGCATGTGATTTGCACTATTCACTATGCCATCCATTCCAGTAAACCTCAGCAGTTATCTGAGTAAAATCTGAATTGAAAAGGAAATGTTTATATTTGAAGTAAACTACAACAACTCTCCCCTGCTCCCCAAAAGAAGTTTTAGTACCTCTGTGCCTTTGGCTACAAGCCATTGTCTCCTCCTAGATGCCAAGCACTAAGTGCACTGAAGAAATGGGCCAATGCCATGCACTGTGTTTTATTTAACTTAAGAGGCAGTAAAACTGGCCCCCTCCTTGGTCTCGCGAGCCGCATTATGTTCCCCTGGCTTAGTGTTCAGGTTGTCTCTGCCTTAACCTGATAGCTTCATGTGGCCGCTCTAGGGGAGCACTCACTGCTTGGGTTACCTAGCCTTAATGGTTTTGCCCTTGGGTTTTTTTTTCGAGGCTTCCTCTCTCAGAACAACCAGGGCTGATGTGACTGTCACCAAAGACCCCATAAGAGGAAGCCATAACCTTTTTTGTGCCTGGGGCTTGGAAGTTTCTGGGTGTAAGGAGGTTCTGGTGTTTTGTGGGGACAGTATGGATGAAGTGTGGGATTACATTTTTTGTTTTTTGAAGATCCAATTTTAGGTGCAGAGAAATATAGGATCCTGTTGTTCTTTCCTTTCCTTTCAGCACCCTTTTAAAATGGGGGGGGTGGGGGGGATACAATGGCAAAGACGTGTAGCAATCAAATAGCAGTCTACAGAGGGCAACAGAAGAAAAAAAACAATTAATCAAACCTATCCTATCAGTCTGGAGATAAATTGATAGTTCATGTAGTGATTTAAGATGGCATAACTGATATGTTACAACCATGTCAGAAGCAATTAAATTAGCGGACAATTAGTGGTACTTCAATCAAGCCGGATGGCTTTAGCGTCAGTAGGCATAAACCCCTATACGCCTCTCTTTTAGGGGGTAATTTGACAAGGTCTCCTCCTCTTTCAACGAGGTCTCCACTCGCTCTTTGCCAGCAAAGCCTAAAATCTCCTTTTCTTTTCATGTAAGGATGGAGATTTTCCCTTTCTGCTGAATGTAGAGTTCCACACACAGGCAGTTCTAATCTCCCTGATGTGCTCTCTGAATTGCAAAACTGCTAAAGTAGCGCCTTAACCCCAATCGCTCGGAGGAAATTTGTGCTTTGTGGTGTCATCCTCAAATTACCCTCTATAATGGACCTGTCCGGATTTTGAGCGGTAATGCAAATCTGGCACCTTTGCTTTGAAAGGTGATAGAGGGTGTTTTCATCTCCCCCAATCTTTGGTTTTACCCTCTCGTTGTGATGTTAAAGGACCTGTACTCCGTCTGCTGCCAGAATCATACTTCTGTTTCACCACCTTGTCCCCTGAGCAGAAGTATGATCCACACCGTCATTTACACTGGAGTAACGGCCACCAGAGCCTTCCGATAGCATGGAAGCTACAAATAAACCCACACTGGCTAATTGCACGTACTGTAGCCAGCAGAATTCTGCAGAAAGTGGCAGCTTGGGTACTCTGCACGTTGCTCAATAACAAACAATAGCATAGAAACAATAGCATAGTAATGTTTGACCTGAGCTTTGAACATCACCTAGTTGCCAGATCTAATTCCCTAACTTGCTATCGCTGCATTGTATAAAACATTTCACAGCATCTGTATCTTCCTGTGACTTTACAAGTGTGTGTGTGTGTGTGTGTGTGTGTGTGTGTGTGTGTGTGTGTGTGTGTGTGTGTGTGTGTGTGTGTGTGTGTGTGTGTGTGTGTGTGTGTGTGTGTGTGTGTGTGGACGTTGTTAAAGCAGATTCCTGTAATAAAGGCCTACAGGCTTCACCTATTTCCCCCCATTCAGGCCGTAATCCCAGCCATCCACAGTCACCAATAGCAGCCATTCTCGCACCTCCCGCCTCCTGCCTTGCGCATTATCATTCAGAGGGGAAAAAAAAAAACTCTGTGAACATCGCCTATCACTGTCGTACATGCGTTCCAGGCTTCCCCAGCTAACAAGTACAACCAGGAAAAAAAAATGATAAAAACCCCAATCCCTGACAGATGGCAGGGCAATCATGAGTGTGGATAAATAAATAAGCAACAACTCATTTCCACAGACAGACTCTCGGCCGCAGATTGAATTGCCGTCATTCATTCTGGGGTGTTTTTTTTTTTTTTTTTGATTGAAAGTGAATTGGTGTCAGGCTTGGAGTTCCGCTCCAAGTAAAAAAAAAAAAAAAAAAAAAAGGTGTTTGATGTTTGATTGCGGAGCCACCCTAGAGAATGAGAGAGCAGGGGGAAAAGTCAAACAAAAAAAAGGATCATTGGCATACAGAATATTTAAATATGGGCTGTTCGGGGGTATACTTTTGATTTCTTTGTGTGTCAGAGGTGTTTGGGTGTCAATCGGAGGGAGACAGCAGATGAATGGAGTCCACATGCTCCCCTTCACTCACTCAGATCCCTCTTTGTGTGCCAGGAGCTCTTAAAGCAAATTGCCTCCTTTGAATACCTCTGTCTGCGTGAATAGAAGGTACGTAATATGGAATTTCTGTTTAGTTGGCCTTGACAGCAGTTTACAAGCGCTAATTTTCAGAAGGGAAGAAGGGACTGTAATTTGCCATCATTTGCCTGGGAGATTTGGGTGAAGATGCAGGAGCTGGTCCGTGCTCGGAGAGTTCCTCCTCTGGGACTTACTGTCAGCGTGTGTGAGGCCTGGAACAGGACCTGTTTCACTCGCTGACGTTTTTTTTTTTTTTTTTCTTCCAGAAGACAGTGCTTTGATGTGGTGTTCAAGGTTATTCTAGTGTTTCATCATCTTTTCAGTCTGGAGACAAAGAACAGAGCTACAGTATCTTACAGGCCAGGGATCCATGTGTTCTTGTTTTTGTTTTTAATGTTTCAGGATAAATTATTTTTACAAAATGTTATTTCCACAGCAGTTTTACCGCCCCCCCAAAACAGAACGAAGAAAATCTAACAGTAAGACCAGCTGACAGATCAAACAAAACACTCGGTTCTCTGAAGTGTTGTATTTCTTCTGGTGATCACATGACATGAACGGCTTTGTAGAGTTGGACATGGGCGTGTTTCATTGTTCACTGTTCACTGTGAATATAAATGGCCGCTGTTAGCGTCAGACTCCTTGGTTGTGGGTGTCATTTTTTCCCGTTATGGAGGGTCGCGGGGGCCGGGAGAAGTGCTGAGCAGGCTCACACATGACCTTACGATGGTCTTCCCGTGAGCAGCAGCGCTCGGCGAAGGCGCCGATGTCATTAGTGTCTTGCGGTGCGTGACGGGTCAGGTTTATGAGGGAGGAGGCCGGACCTTCCCTGCAGAGCACAGTGCCACTCGCCTCCCTACCCCTCCGCAAATATTTCAGCCACGAATCAGGGGGCGAGCTGTTCCTGCTCTATACCCCCAACCCCCCACCCCCCACCCCAAACCCCCCACCCCTTCCTATTTCTCCCCATGCGCGCAAATTACGACCCTGTCACAAAATTACTCATGACTCATAATCTCATGAACCCACCTGGCCGGAGCACCGCAGAGCCAGCAGTGAGATACGGCCTTGTCAGGACTGAGGGGTTTTGGGAGGGTTGGGGGGGTGGGTAAAGGAGGCGGAATGACTCGGACAGAAGAGAGGGAGCGCTGGGGGAAGATGGGGCAGAGCCACCTTGACTGCGTCCTACAGCACTCTGGCTGTGCCCTGGCTGTCAGGTTTGAAATGAGAGGACAGGGCCCTGCGGCTTGCCCCGTATCTTAACATAAGGTCTGCCTCTTCTGAGTCCTGTTGGTTTGTGAGACAGGAGGGGATTCTATAGCTACTCAATGGTAATCAATGTTCTTTTTTTTTTTTTTTCTCCCAGCTATTCTCAGTTATTGGTGGGTGTGGCTAAGTGGTGGGGAGAGATGTGATTGGCTTTTGTAGTGGGTGTGGCTAAGGGTTGGGCGGGAGGTGTGATTGGCTTTTATAGTGGGTGTGGCTAAGGGGTGGGGGGGGTGTGATTGGCTCTGGAACACGTGAGCTGACAGTGAATACTAATTCCTGTAAAACAGCCCCTGCCTGTTGTTCTGTGGTTTTGCTGGGGGGATTTGTGCAGAATACTTAACGAGATGAACAGACAGAGGGATGGATGAACTGATAGGGACGGATCCAGGAGATTCCCCTCTTCCCGCTGGAGTTCCTAGGCTCTGTCTCCCTGGGTGGCAGGGCAGCTGCAGTCTGTCTGTCCAAACCTGGCACGCTGGCACATTGGCACGCTGGCATCCGTCCCGGCCAGAGGAAGCAGGAGCACAACACCACTGCAAACTGCCGAGGTTTCACGACACATAAAACATTTCAGCTTTATATGTGGAGAGAACAATCTTCTTATCATTTCACAGCATTTCATATTAGTTCCCCCAGCTATGGACTCTCATACCAGTTAGGGACCAGTTCTTTCTCCCATCACTGGCCGACACGAACTCGTGCGCAAATATTCTCTTTGGCTCAGCTTATCGTCCATACAAATAAGCACCTTAATGCTGACAGCTGAAATGCGTAGGAGCGGAGGAGAGGAGCTTACCTTCCCAGGTCCCTATGGAACAGAGTAGGGAAGAGGGTGCTTGTGAGAGAGAGGTGGGTGGGGGGGACTTTTCATCCAATGAGCATGCAGTTTGTAAGCCCCCCATTCATGCTTTAACATGAACAAACGTAAACATTTTGCTGACTAAATTACCTGATTTACCATACCTGAGAGGCCCACTCCTGCTTATGCATACTGATCTTCTCTAAGGACGGCCATGAATAGAACAGCAACGTCACACCTATAGTGTGCATGCAGGGAAAATCATGGCACGTGGGGGGATGGGAAATCATTTTAGGACTAAGTCGGAAAGAAGCGTGTTTGCCGCCAGTTTTCAGATCCCTGTCATAGTGCGGCACTGTTTTCACACCGCAGGCTGTGAGATACGGAAGCCAGGATGAGTCAGCTGGGCTTTTAAGGAAGAGGAGAAGAACCGAAAAGTGTTTTCCAGAATCGCAGTTACTTCTACAGTGTTGGATGTTTGGGATGAATTCTGTCTGCAATGAGAGTTTGGGAAAAAAAGACCTTATTAGGAAAAGCATGTCCTACTGTGGGACTCCCTCTTCTCAAAAAGCCACTCTGCAACAGCCATAGGGTGCTGGTGTGGTCAGTAGGGGGTGCTCCTCCTCCTGGGCCAAAAGAACTCCAGAAGAGTGATCAAAACGTGCTGTAGCAGGTGCTGCCCTTCAGATGAGATGTTAAACCAGTGCTCTGACATGAAGCCATCAGTTTTTATGACAGAGTATGGGGAGTTGACCTCTGTGTCCTGGTCAAATTCCTTTCAAATTTCGCTCTCTACACCTGGCCACCTGTAAAACCACTATATCTTATTGGCTAGACAGTGGCTTGCAGTCCTTCGCCTTGCAGTCCTTCTCCGATTCTCTGGGTCATCCCTGTAAAAGAGATCTGAGATCTCAGCTGACCCAACCTGGTTAAATAAAGGATTATAAACGTAGAGGCCTCTTCACCTCTTCTCCTCTTCACCGCGGCCATGTTTACCGGGTTTCTGCTGGGGCTGTGGCCTCTACAATACTCACTGAAGCTCCGCTGCTCTGGGGTAGTGCAGCACTGTAAACCCTGAATACTGTACAAACGAGTCCCTCCAGAGACACTAAATGTGATATGGAACTCTGAGCTGCATGTAAAGATTTGTGGGTAATGGAGTTATACGCTGTAGAGCAAGCGGAGTTTGCGGTTTTGCGAGCTGCGGAACAGAAAGAGGAAGAACGGGAGAACCTAACACCAGCGCGTATTCCACAACACGGCAACACGAGCGGCAGCAAATAAATATATAATGGACTAATTAAAAGAAGTGCAGTGGGTTATTCCAATTAATGTTTCAGAGCCAGCTCTGGCTGCTCTTGTTGGCCTGACAGAATGCAGATGGATATACAGTTCGAGCCCTCACAAAGCCTTACTTAAAACAAACACAATGGGGAGAAGAGGGGAAAAAAACTCAGTCCTGCGTTTTCTTTGTCGCGGTTTGGCAGGGAGGGAGCGGAGCTGCCGAGACGGGCCCGACCGCCACATTCAGCCGGGCCCTTGTTTTTTAAAGAGGACCCGCATTGTTGTGGGAAATAATGAGCAGGAGGGGCTCTTTGATGGGGGCCGGCGTCTGGGGGCCGGGGTCGACACAGACACTTGCTCGCAGGCAGGATTACGCATGGCAGAGTGGACCTAATGGATGCCTGTCTCTTTAAAAAGGGCCAGAATCTGCCCAGATCACAACCAAAGGCTAATCCAGACATCAGGTGACAGAGTTTACAGAAGCTTAGGCCAAACGTCCTTTAACCTCATTCCGCATTCGCTCTCTGTGTTTGTCAGTTCGCTTTTTTTCTACATCTCTTTTCTATTTCTCTCTCTCTCTCTCTCTCTCTCGCTCTCTTTCTATAAGATCAATACAATTTACTGTGTTTGCCTGACAAATGTTTGCGTGGGCAGAGACGACACAAAGCAGAACAGTGGGGAAAAGAGATAATGTTCTTTAAAGAACAGCACCAAAGATCTTATCAAGCTGTTAAATAAGTTATCACCCCCTGCATGCCTGTGTGTGTGTGTGTGTGTGTGTGGGTGTGTGTGTGTGTGTGTGTGTGTGTGTGTGTGTGTGTGTGTGTGTGTGTGTGTGTGTGTGTGTGGGTGTAGGGTGTGTGTGTGCTGTGTGGGTGTGTGTGTGTGTGGGGTGTGTGTGTGTGTGTGTGTGTAGGTGTGGGTGTGCATTTGTAAGCTCAGTAAGCCTGAGAGCGGGGGTGCTGAATGCTGAAGTGTTTGCACTCCCTGTCACGTTCCATTAGGCCCAGAGGCAGGAGGAGGTTACACACCCCTCACCCTCCCACCCCAAGGCCACTCACTCCTTTATTAAATCACAGGGACTCTTTTAACTCTCATTTAGTCTGCTGTCCCGGTTACCGCAGCCAAGGAAACACTCACCCCATTCTGACGTCACAGGTCAGGTGACATGTCCTTGAGCGGTCAGTCTCTTTTCTGGGGTCCTGACTGCGTCCTAACACTCTGCCTAAATCACATTAGCACACATTAGAACTTGAGCGAGTCTGTTCTTGCTGTTGGAGGCAGTGTATCGATAGGCAGGCCAGCCTGTGCTTACAAAAACCCACATGAACACAAACACAAAAACAAATGACAGCTATGGTGGAGTCTCTTTCACTGTCCATGATTGCTCATCATTATTATTATTATTATTAGTTATTATTACAGTCACTACAAGTGCAGTCTTTGCCAGCAGTCAGTTTACATGTAGAGTTAATGAAGTTGTATAGTGAGAAAGTGGAAGTGCGGGTCATAAGTTGAGAACAAAGACCTGCAGCTGTGACTCTGGCTTCCTCTCAGCGTGTAGTTTACAGATGGGCCGCTGTTATGGAACAGCCTACCCTGTGTTTCTGTGCGGTTTTGTTTAGTTCAGCCTTGTTTTCTTTCTCTCGTTGTGGATCAGTGTGCTTGTTTTGTGGGGTGAGGGACAGACCTTGGGTGTTTTGGAGGGCTGCTGGTTAATTGGCTTGGGAACAAGTAACGAGCCCACTCAGGCAGGACAGAATCCGCATCGGCACCCGTCTGTGCGCCCCAAAACCATTTGGGGGTTGGGGGGGGGGATAAGGGTGAAAAATGGATCACTCTTATTTTTTCTTGTTTTTCTCCCTTCTCTTGTCCTGTCACAGACAGGTCCCCTTGATTTTCTGCCTTTGTTTGGGCTGAGGGGTTGTTGGGAGCTAAGCATCTGGAGGTGCTAGCCAGCCTCAAACTGCTGGCCCCAGTCCAGAAGAAGATGGGCGAAAGAGTGAGGGAGAGTGGCAGGGAGAGACAGACAGATAGACAGACAGACAGACAGGAGGGAGAGGAGGCATCTGCCGCCTGTTAAATGACTGATGGGGGGAAGAAAGGGAAAGACAGAATTAATGAAGGGACTCAATGACCGGCTTTCAGCCGAGGCACCGTGCGCTGGAGCGCCGCAGCTCCCGGCCCGGACTGTTGCTTCACCTGTCAGCGCGTCTCCATGGCAACCTAATTGGGGGGCCAATGAGATGAAAGGAGAAATGGGCGAATGCTGGGGGCACATAGCATTCGGCGGGCCTGAAGCAAACAGAGAGAGCGAAAGAGAGAGAGAACACCATGGTACGGTTAATTACAGCTCCTCTCTGTCTGGAGAGACGGTGGAGAGAGAGAGAGAGAGCGAGAGAGAGAGAAGGGTCCGCTCGTGCCTGGGGTCAAATCAACCGCTCCACATTACCCCTCTGAATCACCACGCGTGGCTTCATTATCAGACCCGTCACTGTCGCCATGGTCACTAACTAGGGGGAGACCCCAAACACACATTCTGATGACCAGGACAAGGGGAGGGCCATGTGTGTCCTGCCGTAACCTCCAAGGCCTAGACCGCCCAGCCTTTTTAGAAATGCCAAAAAAAGAAGAATCCTCCGTCATTATTTTAGCGCTCGAGGCACAGTGTGAGTTTTGTTTCCTACTTCCCATAATGTATTCGTTTGAAGTCCATACGAAGGCATTTCGAAGTAATTCCTTTTAGATTCCTATAAATTTTCAGCATTCTGCTCTGTCTGTGTTATCCAGATGGCTGTAGGTAAAAATGCTGTACATGAACTGCATTTCAATGGGGTATTGCAGTCTGTATACTACTCACCAAAAACAGTCAGCTGACTGGCATATTTAGGGCTTTAAGGAAGGAGAGGATGATGACGATGATGGTGATGATGATGGTGCAGTTGATGATGCTGATGGTGATGATGATGATGGTGGTGGTATTGATGATGAAGATGATGATGGTCATGGTGATGATGATGATCGATTATGCCAATGGTGAAAAACACGAGTGAATGACCTTACAGTCTCTTATGTGGAGTTTATGTGGAGGGTGAGGGTGAGATGGCAGACTGTGAGGGAGGGCACCCCTCTCCCTGCAGGCCTTCAACCTGTATGAGACTAAAGACAAGACAGCCATTCCGGCTCTCTGGAGTGCATGAGGGGAATGGCGTGTTTCACTTCCTTTATTGAGTGCCAAAATAGAAGAAGCTTTCTTTTAAAGAGAGACCCCTGATAACCTCCGACTGTAAAACCCTGGATAAGTCGATGCATTATATTCTGGCATTCCTCTGAAATGCAAAATCTTTCCGCTGACCCGGTCACTCTTATCTTCCCCACACGTGTACCAGGGTCCCAGAGCTCTCCGCCCTCGGCCGGGGCCGAGCTCAACAACTCAAAAAGAAAAAAATATGCTTCCAATAAAACGGTGATTTCTAGACCCTTAATCGTACGGCCAGAAATCTCGCCCCGCCTTCCCCCCTGGGAACTCTGGGGTTATTTGTGTGGAGCTCAAAAGGGCTTAATTCTCTTTGCATCTCTGTTCTTTGTAAACAGCCATTGTTAAGTGTTTTTTTTTCTCCTCTTTTATGCTGCATACCAACGAAAAAGATCTCCTATAGAGGGTGAAACATATCTGTGAGGACCCTGAGGTCAAAGGTTATTGGGAGTCCTCTCCATCGGCCTGTTATGCTGGGATTTATGAGTCCTTTTTATTGTCTCATCCTCCTCCGTACCCCACACTCTCCCGCTGGGCTGTTGTTCAAGCAGATTGCAATAAAAAAGTGTGAAGCCCTCTCTATATTACAGGAGTCTGTTAAAAGTGTGAAGCTCCCTGTATATTACAGGAGTCTGTTAAGTAAAGAGAGCGAAGCTCTTTATTAAAACCAGGACAGCTCTGTTGCTGTATATCAACAGGGCTGTAATGCTGCCGGTGCTGTTTTCTGTGTCTCCCTCTCTCTTTCACTTGCTTTCCCTTCCTCTCTCACTCCCTCCCTTTCCCACTCTATCCCGCCATCACCCTTTCCTCTATCTCCTTGCCTTTGTCTTTCTCTCTTAGCGATGTGATCCATAAATGACTGATAGATGTAAAACTGAGGGTGGGACTTATAGTTAGTCTGAGAGTTTTCCTTTTCACCCAGGTGTATGAATTGAAGGACACTAAGGTAGCAGTTAAGTATTATTAGTTGGCGTGTTTGTTCTGGTGGTGTGACCTCAAAAACAGAAAAGCAGTTTGCCGAGTGGATTACTCTGTGGAGTGGGGTGGGGGGGGTGTCTGTGACAGAGCTGTGGTTAATATATGGAAGAGCAGAAGAGGCAGGCTCAACAAGAGAGGACAAGCTTGCTGTGGAGCGCGAGCCACGCTTTATGCTCATAGCCCCATGGTTGTACACGCGTGTGATCACGTGTGAAGACAGAGGAGGCGAGATGAGATCCCTGTGTCCCGAGGCCAGTTCAGGACGCCGGCCATGTTGCGGCTAATGCAGCCATCCTTCATCTCTGCGGCCATGGACAGCGCCAGATTTGAGCTGGCTCCGTGCAACGGTCTCCCGCGCTGCTCGAGCTGGGGGTGTAAAAATGAGGTTTAATGAGGTTTAATACACATGATGTAAAGGGTTTACAGTCTTTCTCCAACAGGAGATTGGACTGTGGTCTAAATAGGATTGGCAGTGGTTTGACTGGAGTGGAGATGCATTTTCATTTTCTCCCTGCACCTCATAGGCTAATGGTGAGAGATGGTAGATGGTTAAAGATAGATAAGTGGTAGCTAGATAATACACTGCTCAAAAAAATAAAGGGAACACTGAAATAACACATCCTAGATCTGAATGAATGAAATATTGTTATTAAATACTTTGTTCTTTACATAGTTGAATGTGCTGACAACAAAATCACACAAAAATTATCAATGTAAATCTAATTTATTAACCCATGGAGGTC
This sequence comes from Albula goreensis, assembly GCA_022829145.1. NCBI lineage: Eukaryota > Metazoa > Chordata > Actinopteri > Albuliformes > Albulidae > Albula > Albula goreensis. Next base: position 5,460,749 of record CM040753.1, on the reverse strand, counting down.
TGGATTTGGAGTCACACTCAAAATTAAAGTGGAAAAACACGCTACAGGCTGATCCAACTTTGATGCAATGCCCTTAAAACAAGTCAAAATGAGGCTCAGTAGTATGTGTGGCCTCCACGTGCCTGTATGACCTCCCTACAATGCCTGGGCATGCTCCTGATGAGGTGGCGGATGGTCTCCTGAGGGATCTCCTCCCAGACCTGGACTAAAGCATCCACCAACTCCTGGACAGTCTGTGGTGCAAAGTGGCGTTGGTGGATGGAACGAGACATGATGTCCCAGATGTGCTCAATTGGATTCAGGTCTGGGGAACGGGTGGGCCAGTCCATAGCATCAATGCCTTCGTCTTGCAGGAACTGCTGACACACTGCAGCCACATAAGGTCTAGCATTTTCTTGCATTAGGAGGAACCCAGGGCCAACCGCACCAGCATATGGTCTCACAAGGGGTCTGAGGATCTCATTTCTGTACCTAATGGCAGTCAGGCTACCTCTGGCGAGCACATGGAGGGCAGTGCGGCCCCCCAAAGAAATGCCACCCCACACCATTACTGACCCACTGCCAAACCGGTCATGCTGGAGGATGTTGCAGGCAGCAGAACGTTCTCCACGGCGTCTCCAGACTCTGTCACGTCTGTCACATGTGCTCAGTGTAAGCCTGCTTTCATCTGTGAAGAGCACAGGGCGCCAGTGGCGAATTTGCCAATATTAGTGTTCTCTGGCAAATGCCAAACATCCTGCACGGTGTTGGGCTGTAAGCATAACCCCCACCTGTGGATTTCGGGCCCTCATACCACCCTCATGGAGTCTGTTTCTGACTGTTTGAGCAGACACATGCACATTTCTGGCCTGCTGGGGTCATTTTGCAGGGCTCTGGCAGTGTTCCTCCTGTTCCTCCTTGCACAAAGACGGAGGTAGCGGTCCTGCTGCTGGGTTGTTGCCCTCCTACGGCCTCCTCCACGTCTCCTGATGTACTGGCCTGTCTCCTGGTAGCACCTCCATGCTCTGGACACTACGCTGACAGACACAGCAATCCTTCTTGCCACAGCTCGTATTGATGTGCCATCCTGAATCAGCTGCACTACCTGGGCCACTTGTGTGGGTTGTAGACTTCGTCTCATGCTACCACTAGAGTGAAAGCACTGCTAACATTAAAAAGTGACCACAACATCAGCCAGAAAGCATAAGAACTGAGAAGTGGCCTGTGGTCACCACCTTCAGAACCACTCCTTTATTGGGGGTGTCTTGCTAATTGCCTATAATTTCCAACTGTTGTCTATTCCATTTGCACTACAGCATGTGAAATTGATTGTCAATCAGTGTTGCTTCCTAAGTGGACAGTTTGATTTTACAGAAGTGTGATTGACTTGGAGTTACATTGTGTTGTTTAAGTGTTCCCTTTATTTTTTTGAGCAGTGTAGAAGGTAAAGGTTGGTAGATGGTGGTAAGTTTGACAGCAGCCTAGACAGGGATTGGTTTGAATGCACACACACACACACATACTCGATCTCTCTCTCTTTCTCTCTCTCTCTCTCTCTCTCTCACTCTCACTCTTTCTCTCTCTCTCTCTCACACACACACACACACACATGCACGCATGCACACACACATACTCAAGCTCTCTCACACACACACACATGTATACTCAATCTCTCTCTTTTCTCTCTGACATGCACGCACACATGGGTGTGTATGAGTGCACATACACTCACACACTTGGTCTCTCTCTCTCTCTCTCACTCTCTCTCTCTCACACACACACATATTCTTTCTCTCTCTCTCTCTCTCTCTCTCTCATACATACACATACACACACACACGCACACACACGCACACACGCTTCCCTCCCTCCACATGCCCAGGGGCCAGAGCTAGCAGAGCCCCCCCCCCCTTGTTCCCTGGCTGGGGCAGGGCAGTGCGGTACATCAGGCCTGCCCTTCAGGGCTCCCAGTGGGCCTGGCTGCTCTAATCCTGCGCCCGGTGATGAATGCCAGGCCGGGGCCGCCCCCCCCCCCCCCCCCCCGCTGCTCAAGGACACCCCTCACGCCCCCGCCCAATCGCTCACCTGCCTGAGTTATGGTCCTGTCGGCAAAGGGCAGCGAGGCCACGTCTCAGGCAGGTCCAGAAAGAGCAGGGGTCAGAGGTCACAGGACTCAGAGGAAAGATGTCCTGAATGGTTATCGGAGGGAGAGGCAGAGGCCAGCTCTGAGAGCAAGAGAGAGAGAGGGAAATATAAGAGGAGATACCGTGAACCGACACTGTCTAGCTGTGGTTTTGGCTCCACAGTGGCTGCATTTTGAGTCGTGGGAAAGTCATTTTCGATAAAGTCCTGATGGTGTCGATGCTTGATTACATTGTGAGTGAGAGAGAAAACCCGGCCAGATTAGGGACAAGGGTGATGATTGCTGCTGGCAAACGCTTTTCTTAATTACCAGTGAGAGAATGAGAGAGACGACGATGTTTGCATGTTACGTATGTCTTTGCTTTGGCAATACTGACACAGTTCTCATGCCAGTGAAGTGCAGTTTAATTGAATGAGAGAAAAGATAAAGAGAGAGAGAGAGGTGCAGGGGAGAGATGATACAGGGTGAAGGATGTACATGGATAGAGTGAATCGAGAGGAGGAGGAAGGTGGACGTGCAGTGAGCTGGAGAGGGGGAGCCCATTACAAACCCAGGGTGTATGTTAGCCGTTCTCTGACTGCTGTCCTGCTCTGCAGAGGTTCAGTGGCCTGCAGCATTTTTCTGTTAAGCTCTCTAAAATCACCTTCACCTCAGAAAACAGGGGGTTGTCTACACATTTGGTTTTAATAGAGAGTGTATGAATGGCAACAACTGGAAAATGGAAACATTCTAATCCACCCAGATCTCACAGGCTGTGTGGCCCATACTTAAATGAGTGGAATTACCCAAGATGGAATTGTGTTCCCAGCAACCTCTGCTGTCTCAGTGGCTGGTCACCAAGGTGACCTGGAACTGGGTGACAACCCTTATGACATCACAGATGCTGTAGGAGCATGATTGGCATAGGCGAGATGGAGGATGGAGGGACACTGTACCCCTATGAATCAGTTGTCACTCCTGGGGTACAAAGATTCCATGCACAGGCTCAACAGAATGGACCCCTACTAAACATGCAGAGGGGCATGATGGGAAAATGTGCCAGCATATAATTTACATTATTTTACATTTTGGGAATTTTGCAGATTCCCATATACTCTATCCAATTATACAGCTGGATATTTACTAGAGAATCTAGTATTCTTTTTCTATCTACTCCTACCCAGGAATCAAACCTGCAATCTCTGAGTTAAGGGTCCATCTCTCTAACCATTATACCATAGCGCTGCCCAGATTACACTCTGGCTGCAGTGTTCCATCATTAGGTCTCACCGGAACATCCGTTTCCACTGCAGCAAAGTTAATTTTCCCCCAGTGGATATCCAGCTTCAGAACAAATGCTTGGAGACAGGTTCTCAGCTCGGTGAGAGAGACGCCCCACAGTCCACGGGCAAACCCCAGCTGCGTCAGGAGAGTCATGGACCTGCAGAGCAAAGCATTGGTGTCCTCTGCGTCCCTCAAGGACAGACCGTTTCAGCTGCACGCCCTGCCTCACCCTGACCACTGCAGTCTGGCCCGCACCAGCTGCGCAGTCGAGCGCAGACAGACTGCGTGCCTCTCCCATGGAGGCCAAGCTGTTGGATGGTAGAAACTGATGGAGGACACCATGACAACACAACAGGCTCACGGGTGAGATCGGCCATTCAAAATGAGTGATTACACAGAAACTTTGGGGGGAGAAGAGGTTATTAAAGAAATGAAACTGAAGTGTTGGGACATGTTTTCTGTTAGAAGGACAGTGGTGTGAAGTGTGAGATCTTAAACCGCTCTTCGTTACCAGAGCCCTGTCTCGGGCCGATCTTCCCTTAGCTACATTTTTGATGAGCGTGCGTCTGTATCTGGGCTGCTCGTCACACCCCACCCCCACCCCCACCACCCTTCCTTCTCCCCCATCTCCCCCCAAACATGGAACACTGTCGCGCGGAAGCTGTGCGCAGCAGAGGAGCACGCTTGTCTTTGAAGAAATGAGCCTTGAATTAATCATGCCCGTGCAGACGACAAGGCATCCTTTTTCAGAACAAGCCCCGCGCTCCTCCCGGTCCCGTTCCAGTAGGTTTGTGGGACACTTTGCTCCCAGTTGTCATTTCTCACTGTTGAGCAGAAAGAGAAGGAGAAAAAAACAAGAACGGACCAGAGAGATAGAGATGGAGAGAGAGAAACCAGGAGGAGGAGGTGGGGGGAAGCTAATGAAAGCAGACAATAAGGAAAGGGAAACTTGGCCGCATGGTCCGAGGTGTCATATCGAGTCTTCTCCCTCGTCATAGGCCAAAAAGGCTAAAGGGAGCGCCTCGCTCTAGCCGCAGGGCCCAGAGAGAGATCCAAAAATAACCCTGGTATTTTCACAGATTGGCAGCTTTAGTAATTGCGGAGATGTGGAGAGGAGGGAGCAGGGCAGGGGCGCGGAAGGGGAGGGGGGTGGATTTGGGGAGGATTTTGGCAGCGCCCTGCTCCTACTGCAGCGCTGCAGAAGTGTTTGGCATAGCTGGAGTCGGCCGGCCGGCTGGCCAGGCCACTGGAGGTTTGGTGATGTAGAGAGCCACGCGTCATCAGCTGAATTAGCGGATTTGGCGGTAGGGCGTGACAGAGGGAGAGGAGCTGCACAGCTCCAGGGGAATGGGGAGGGATGTGGAGAGAGGGCACAGGAGCGAGCAGAGGAGATAGGAGTACGGAATGGGAATAAGAGTGGGGAATTGTGGTAAGGGGCTGGAATGGGGATAGGTGTATGGAATGGGGATCAGAGTGGGAAATAGGTGTAGGAGTGCAGAATGGGGTTGGAATGGGGTTAAGGAGATAGGAATGGGAATAAGAGTTAGGGAATGGGGTTAGGAGATAGGGAATGGGAATAAGAGTTAGGGAATGGGGTTAGGAGATAGGGAATGGGAATAAGAGTTAGGGAATGGGGTTAGGAGATAGGGAATGGGAATAAGAGTTAGGGAATGGGGTTAGGAGTTAGGGAATGGGAATAAGAGTTAGGGAATGGGGTTAGGAGTTAGGGAATGGGAATAAGAGTTAGGGAATGGGGTTAGGAGTTAGGGAATGGGAATAAGAGTTAGGGAATGGGGCTAGGAGTGTGGAATGGGGATAGGAGTTGAGGAGTGGGTTGGGAGTTGGGAAAGGGGATAGGAGTAGGGAATGATAAATAAGGATAGAAATGGGCAATGGAAATGAAGGTGATTTGAAATAATAGAATGCATGTACATTAAGGCATATAGCAGACAGGAGACACTCCTATGTAGAGTGACTTACAGAGGTGCATGCAGTTGGCTAGAACAGCAAGCTGAGGTGATACCAAGTTATCGGTGCCACAACTGAACATAATTGTTAATTGTAATAACTCCAACCTACATAATATCCTTAACTGCTTTTAGTAAGTGCCACTGGAAAAAAATGGTTGCATTAGCTTTAGAGCACTGGGAGAGGTAGACGAGAAGGCCAGGGTTAGGTGGGACCAGATGCAGTTTAAACAGGCGTGTTTTCAGTGAGCGCTGGAAGGTGGGGAGAATATCGAGAGCGCATAATGACGGAAACAAGCCACCCGGCCCACCTGCGCCCGACCTTCTGCTGTCTGTTCTGCTGCCTTTGTTGATGGGTCTGACCCGCTCTGCTCACAGTCTGTGTTGGGAATGTTCTGGAACAGGTCAGAGGCTAGAGGCAGGATTGATTACAGCTGTTTGAGACTCCCTGGTCGCTCCACCTGAGATGTCCGTTCTGGAGGGCGCGAGGCAGTCCTCTTAGGCCAGGCCTTAATTAGATCAGCCTGTACGTTACCTCAGCGCTGGCCGAGTCTCTCTCTCTCCATCCTTCACCCCATGTTACCTCTCTCTCTCTCTCTCTCTCTCCCTCCCTCTCTCTCTCTCTCTTACCATACAGTTCCGCTCAGATATCTTAATCTGGACAATACATGCTGTATGCATTGGCAGAAAATCTGTAACAATAACCAGTGACAGTAAGAGGATTGATTGGTTTCCGGCAAATCGAATAAATACATGACATAACGGTGAGTGATGACACGATGGAGCAGCCACTGAGACTCGGGTCAGACCATGAGACAGGGTGATGACATCACTGCTGTCGCGGGGGCGGGGCCTCCTGTTGGGTTATGGCGACGCTGGACTGACATTAATCAGCTGAGCCTGCGCGAATCCCACAGGTCTCCGCAGACAGCTGCGCACAGACAGCTGCGTGACCAACGTGGGCACAGCAAGGGCCGACTGGGAAATCTCCCCGGGCACATGTATTTATCCTGCTCCTTCTTTCCAAAAGATTTTGTTTTATTTTCCGCTGCGACCGCAAAGGCTAACCCGATAGCATGCGGCAGACGCACAGAAACTCAGAAACACTCCTCTCTCTCTCTCTCCGGTCGTCGGCCTGGCGCGTGCGGGCTATTTGGTTTGGCTCAGTACGCCTCTGCACTGTGGCCCTCTGGGATAGCGTGTAGCCACACTTCCGTCAACAGAATATCCAGTTTAACTTCCCTGCATGTTGGCGGGGGATAGATTAGGGGGGTGTGTGAGGGCATGGGGGCGTGCGGGTTGGTGGGAAGGGGGGGTCACAGCAGTATTCGGATACCCTGAGCTCCTGAAAACATATGTGGAAACTGTGCCTCTCGGTCCCGTTTTTAAAATGAATTAGGTTTCCATAATGTGTAGGAAATGTGTTTGTGTCCTGTGTGGGCATGTTTTCTTTTTTTTCCCCTCTTCTTTACGTTGTGAGATAAAAGAACACTCTATTTTTGTTAGTCATATTCCCCTGCCTTGTGTGTGACATGTGTTCTCATTACTGTGAGCAGGGAGACCTTTGATAAATCATTCTGGCTTTATATCCCTACCTCCTCTGGCAGCATAGGAGACCTAATTGAAATTCTCCTCTCCTCTCCTCTTCTCTCGCTCTTGCTTTTTTCTCTAACTGCCTTGGTGCTGACATGTTGGATTTTCTGCCTTCTGCACCGCTCTGACTCTCCCTCCCTCCCCCACCCTCTACCAAAACTACACACACACACACACACACACACACACACACACACACACACACACACACACACACACACACACACACACACACACACAAACATACACATAGATACACTCATGCACACACAAACATGAACATATGCACATATCCATATCCACACACACACACACACACACACCTATACACACATATAAACTATCACACACATACACACACACACACATATTTTATTGTTCTCTTTCACTCAGCACAAACACACACACATATACATATGCACTCTCTCGGGCACAGGCTGCCCATAGCATTGTGCTGTCATTATAAAAGTGACTGGATTTATGTGCCATTTGTCTGGCAGGCCTGGGGTGGCTGCCAGTGGCGCTCACAATCACAAGAAAGGGGGGCTGGGACTCAGAAGAGTTTCAGCTTCAGGACCACAGCACAGTCTCACGTCTCCGAGACCAAGTGTGGTGGTAGGGGACTCTCCTCGCAGTGGAAAATGTGATACAGAAATGCGATTCGCAGTGCACAGTCTCACGAGCCAATCTGAGTCTGTTTGAAGTGTCTTGAGTCTTTCTTCGTAAGTTTTATACCTGGGACCAATTTAGCTGAAACTCTTTGTACTTTTGTTGGCTTCTGTATCATTCTGGGTGGTGAAGGATGGCTGTCCCATGTGTCAGATGGCACATTCCATTCCAAATTCAATTACTCAGAATATAGGTCTACTCTATGGCTGTTGTGATTTTTGACCAAATCTCTGTGATGTATGAGGAGAGATCAGGACATGGCGATCTCCCCTCAAATTTCCAGCCCACCCAGTCTATGCTGATGTGTCCATGTGCATACTGAAGCAGGTCAGGTCAACGCGACCCGCCCGCGCAGTTTATTTCATCCCTGATGGGAGAGGCCTGGGGAGGAAATAACAGGTTTGATTGAGGCCCGCGGCCCAGATTGCGGTTTTCACGGTCATTTTCACCCTCTTTCAGTACCACAAAAACACACACAAAAAAACACCCGACAGTTTAGATGGAGGAAAAAAAAACTCAATCAATCCCTGTCTTGTCTGCCCAAATGCTTTTCTATAGCGAGTGAGCGGGTAAAGTCGATGGCCTGAAAAAAAAATGGTTTCGTTTTAGAGTCATCATCTTTTGTAACTCTATAAAATACAGAGTTATATATTTTTTTAAGCGTCGGCTGAGAATGTCATTCTTGGTGCCTCCTCGGAGCACGTGTCTCCCAAACAGATGGGCTCCATCAGGCGCAGTGGGGTGTCATTTTTTTGGTACAGCGGTACGGCGCATGGAGGGAGCTGATAAGAGGGTCTGTATTTTTCGCCGCCGAATGGGGGGACTCTCCAGGTGAAACAGCGGGCACTCAGCGGGGGCGGTAAAATTGAGAGATCACGATCGACATTCAGGCCCTAGTCATTCACCAGGGTGTCTCTCTCACCCATTACATCGCATGGAAACTGGAAAGCTCAGTACCTTTAGTGGAAATCCTGGGTAGCCGGTAACCTGACAGAAATGAGCTGAAATCTCTCATTTTCTGCCTCGCAAATTCTGGGTGCAATTTGTCAAGGAGGGGATTTTTGCTTCCTTGAAGGCCCCTTGACTTATCCGTAAGTTCTCCACCTGTGTGTTGCATCTTGTAGTTTGGAAATGGTGAAAGTATGAGTATTTCCGTCTATAAGATCAGTTTTAGCCAAGTGACTTTCGCACTCATATATATTTCAAATGTGACATAACCATCTTCATCAAAGTTCCTCATCAAATTTCTTCTTTCCTTGTTGCCCCCTCACTCCTTGCAGCTTGTAAACACAGCCCCAGTCACCTATTCAGCTCTGTAATGATCGGTAAAGCTTGGCAGAGTCATGCAAACAAAATGGCCGAATACAGCACCTCATGCTGTCTAATTACCTTCAGAGTGTTAAGTGTCTCTTCTTTTCTTAGATTTGAAACTGAACACACCTGCTGTTTCCCTCAGTCATAAGAGAAAGGGCAGGCAGTAGCTTTATAGTGACTCAGCTGCTTTAAGCACAGAGCGTGTTAAATGCTTCCCTGCAGTTCTCTCCCGCCCCCCCCCCCCCCCCACCCCTCTCTCCCCCCGACCCTCAGAGCGCAGCTAAGTGGATTCGCTCGATGACCAGGTCGAGCGATCATGAAGTGGGCCCCCCCTAAATCGGAGGTGGAGCCGTACAGCTGGATGTGTTTATTTCACTGCCGGAGTGGTGATCCCATTTAGAAGTTAATAAGCTTCAAAACCCCAACTGTCCTTTTGACATTAATTCCTTAATCTGTGTACTTTGTGAAAGTAATATCCGCACATAAAAAAATAATAAAAACGCCTTGTGTGCTCTCCCTACCACTGAATAGGCCAGTGCTCTTGCGGTGACATTGAGCAGAACACAGTGTTTCACCCACTACTGAACTGAAAAAACAGAAGGGTTTCCGTAGGCCCTGCCGATATCATTGTCTTAACGCGGTTGCGGCTCAGGGTTTTTGTCGGTTCAGATCAGCGATATGAGTGGCAGTCCCGGGGCTGGGTTTGCCATGTGAATTAACAAGCTCAGAGTGCGCTGGCTGCTCCGCCGCTGCCACGGCGACCCCGCTATCCCTGGACGCAGGGGACACTGGGGGGTCTGGATCAGGCCAGGACGTGTGGAGGCGGAGCGGATAAGCCCGTCCTGGAGGTCACAGATGCTGAGATCGTTAGCTTAAGGGAGTAGTGTAGGGGTCAAGTGCTGTGCTTCACAACACAAAGGCCAGGAGGACAGAGGGGCCGGAGGGGTAAATGCACCATGTTAGAGAGGGAGCGTGGGACATGGGGGTATGACAATGTCACTAAAAAGGGGTGTGTGTGTGTGTGTGTGTGTGTGTGTGTGTGTGTGTGTATGTGTTTGTGAGTGTGTGTTGTGAGTGTGTGTGTGACACACACACAGTGTGTGTGTGTGTGTGTGTGTGTGTGTGTGTGTGTGTGTGTGTGTGTGTGTGTGTGTGTGTGTGTGTGTGTGTGTGTGTGTGTGTGTGTATGCGTGTGTGTGAGTGCGTGTATGCAGTTGCTTGCACCTTTTTTTCTGTTGTTGTCCTTGCATCATCTCTCCCTTATAGGATGGTTTTAATTAAGATTGGGTGGATTTCTGGGCAGACAGCGATTGTTTTGCGTAGGGAAAGTCTGGGGGAACTGATCCACAGGATAAACAGTTAGATCCGAGGATGAGGAGAAAACATCCCTGAGAGGAACGCAGGCCAAGCATTGCTCACGGCTCCAGGGTCCCATCGTCCTTTATGAGGGTCCAAGAATAGGAAAAAAACAGAAGACTCGAAGAGGACAACACTCCCCACACACAATGGGAACACTAGGCGGTGAATGTGCGGAAACCTGTCGCTCAAGCTGAGAGCGTATTGATTCGCCGGTCCGCTGCGCTGGCCCTGCTGAATGGCTCTTTGAGCCTGGTGCTGCGGCATTGTGGGACAGCTTTCATTCATGCGGTCAGAGCCGCGTTTGTGTGCCTGTTTGAAGGGAAGTCTCGGCTCTCTGCTGACAGGAGAGCCGTTCAGCACGGGGTCTCGCCTCCGTGACACGCACTCCTCTCCGCTTTCTGTCTCGAGATGTCCGTCTTTGACAAAACACCCACATTTATAAACTTCAGCGGGCACTCTCTCAACGGCTTTTCATCAGGGGTCCCAGACACTGTGTAGCCACCGCCATGCTACGGCTGGCATACTGCAAGTATTTGGGGCTGAGGTGGCGGTTGAAGCTGAAAGCTAGCCATAGTCGATTGACAGCAACTTCTCCTCTCTCTGAGCAGTGTAGCCCTCTCCCCCAGCCACTAGGTCAGACGTCTAAACGCGCAGACGAGCCAGGGTGACTTTGGTTCAGGGGCGGGGGCTGCCCCTGCGCTAGCGTGTGCACAACCCTTCAACTCCACCACTGACCCCATTGAAATCCCTCAGGCGTTCAATCACATCCTCCCACACCGAGATCCATGTTTATACTTATTTTTCCGTATTTTTCTCAGTAAGCCTTGTACCCTCCAGGCTCTGTGAAGCTCATTCCTCTCACAATGACAAAGAGCTTTCTGATTTTTGTTTATTGGTCTGGACTTCCTGAGGCTGATGCTCGTACCCCAGGGTCCGTCTTGGTCTGCATTCAGCGCTGTCTGATTAATATGCTCCTGTAAGTTCAGCTGGAACTCCACACAAACTCTTCTGCAGAAAGCCGCAGTTGTTGCTTAAACATGGCTGCTGGTTCAAAAGGTTATCAGGTCAGTGGAGGTGTTGGAAATGTCTTGATTGTGGCAGGTATAGAAAATGCTATTGGTGCGACTGAATCTATACTCCCGGTGGGTCCCAGTGTCTGCATGCTTTCTTGGTTTCCTTCAGTCAGCAGCTAATTAAAATAAAATGTGTGGAGCCTTAGGCAGGTTTGCGTCTTGTCTTGAAACACACTAAAAAATCGGAGGACCCCCAACAGTGTATTTTGACACCTGGGCCATGAGGTGTGATGTTTGCGGAGGTGTTGGTACAGAGTTCTGAAGGTGAAGGTACAGAAGGTGATGACGCTAATGAGGGTTATTGAAAATTCTTCAGGTTCCGGTGGGTCATTAAGTGCATCTGGGGGTGTTGGAAATATTGCAGGTGTCGGATTAGTTTTTTTCCTCTATGTCCATCCGTCCGTCCCTCAGTGGCTTGTAGCTGAATAAGCAGTCGTGATTGGCTGCTGGTAATTAGCTCTGAAATGCAAATGAACCCCCCATGATGTGAAATTGATTATCCTCACCCTGGCTTTGGGAGTGGAGGGTGACCGAAATGATTTGGGACTACTGTTCTTTCAGCATGGGGCCCCTCCGTCCTCCTCTCTCCCTCACCAGTTTGGCAGGTCCTGATTTGCGTGTCTTTTCACCCCCCCCCCCCCCGCCCAAGGGCTCAGTCATGTCAGCACTGAAACAACTTTACAGGACTCTAAAGGAAAGACTGCATCTACTGACCACATTCTTGGCATGTCTGACAAACACGCTTCTGATGTCGTTTCCACAGGCCTGTTGACTTTTCCACGACTTTTCCAGCTTAAATTCATTTATACTTCTTCTTCAAAAAACAAAAAAAAAACAATCTCAGCTGGACCGGAACAGCCAAAGGCAGGACGCTTTTAGCCCTGAGCGTCAGATCGCTCTGAACAGCGTTGGCGAGTGTTCGGTGCCAGATTTTTGGGTGCGACCTCTTCCCGATGCCAGGAACCTGCCTGAGAGACCGTGTGATGGATGAACTGTGGCGCTAATTCCACGGAATTGACCTTTACACGGCATGGTCCTCCGCCAGGCCCTCTTTCCATTGGCACTGCGGTCCTATCAAAAACCCTGTCAGAACCGGGCCTGGAGTCCGATAGAGAGGGAGAGGTCACTGGGCAGGGACAGCGTGGCAGGAGCAGAACCGAACAGGAAAAGGCCCTCTGTCTTGGTGCCCGCTGTCATTTTAGTTTTTTTGTCTCTTTTTTTGTTGAATCTCTCCGTCCCGTGTTCGAGGTCTATTCATGGCCGCCATGTTGAAAGAGAGCTGCAGTTGGCAGCCCCTGGGTGAGATCGCCTGTCAAACAAAGCAGGAGAAAAAGAGGGCTGGATTTTCAGGCGTCTTTCAGTCAAACGCACCCTTTAAGGGATATGTATTCAAATGAAACAGACTTATATTCTACTAGCAACAATGGAATATTGTACTTTTCAATGAAATTGCACAGTCCAAAGGACATTTTTTACTTATATCTCATATAATATGGCATGCTTCGTCCTTAGTCCTTATAGAGACTTAAGTGCATTTGATTGAATCCAACCCTTTGTGTTTTTTTTTTTTTTTTTTTGCTGAATCACTTCAGCCTGTGCTTGAGGTCCATGACAGCAAGCTGCTTTTAGCTCTGGGTGAGATCACCTGCCAAACAAATCAAATAGAGAAAGAGGGATGCAGAGTGTGAGACTGAGAGATGGAACGAAGGAGTGGAGAGGAGTCATTGTCCCCTCGGGGCGCAGATTTGTCTCTCTCGGTTGGCTTGCTGTCTGGACCGGGGTACCCCTTACTGTGCTCAGCATCCTCTCTGGATGATGTCACAAAGAGTTTCCATGGCGGTGACTGTGGGAGGCGGGCGCCCGGCCTCTATTGGTGGAAAGGACAGAACAGCAAAGTCATCCCACTGCTGGGTCAAGTGTACCATGACGTGTTCTGTGCCAAGATGTGGCTGTGAGAGGATTTCTGTTTGATGGAGATGAAAACATACACACCCACATTAGTCTTAGATGTTTATTTGTTTATTTATTTATCTGTGCTTAGCTACCTACACATACATCCCAAATGAGGGGGTGTTACTTTTCCAGTTAGTTCTCTGAGCTTCGCCACTGTCTGCTTAGGTTTTTTGGAGTATTTCTTTGAGAAAAAACGGAAGTACGTTTGTCTGGAACGGACCCTCCAGCAGCTCTTAGGCACTGCGGGGCTTGTCTCGCCATGCCTTTAAGAGTTCTTTGGGTTGCTATTAAATTAGTTGTGTAACAAACTGAATGCCTTTTATGAAAACAGCAGAAGTATCGCACACAACGCATCATAAAATGAATTAGTTTCAGTTTTTATGTGCATATACTGTATATATATATATATATATATATATATATGTTTTCCATCACATTTTCACAGTGAAATCGTTGGGGTTTGGTTTGAGACGCGGGCTACATGCGTAGCTAATCACAGACAGACGAACGTTGTAGTTGTTCATTCAGCTCTGCAGTGCTGTCAGCTGTCAGGATTCCACAGCAGGTGAATTCGGGATTGAGCTGTTTCGTGACGGGTTTATAGCATTGGAGTCTGGTGCTGATCTTCTTCCTGGCCCAGCTCCACACCCTCGGTTTGGTCTGGCTCGCAAGCGTTGGTGTACAAGTGTGAGAGACGTAATGGCCTCTTAGTCTCTGTGTCTATTCTCTTCCCCTTCTAAGACTGCCATTCCAAATGACTTATTTATACCGCTGTAGCGTTTTGTTATCCCGGTCTCCAAGGTGCTGGTCTCGATCGCAGCTGGTCTTTGAATTAAGGAGCATTTTGGCCTTCGGTGACGGTGGCGGGAGACAGGCTTGTCTGGTATTCCTTCATCAGAATGCTCTGCTTAGCCATGAAAGATTCCAGCGGCCTTTTCTCCAACAGAAATCAGAGCAATGCATCATGGGATTTCCACTGGCTTCCTCCAGTCTCGATCAGAGCGGTGAGATTCCGCACCCCCAACACTCTGAAAATGAGTCATAATCACAGACGATGGCTTTAAGAGATTTCCCCCGATGCCTCTGTCAGACAGCGGAAAGTCTGCAGCTCTTCTCCTGCTCGGAATGAGCAGCATGAGCTTGTTGTGTTTATGGATGACTCCCCACGTCCCCCTATGTCACTCATAAACCCCACCCCAATGTTCACGCACACACAACCCCACCACCCCCACTGGGCTCTGGGCCCCTCCTCTCTTTATAAAAAAAATATTCCCAGATTTCCATGGGCCCCTTCAAACCCTTGGGCCCTGTGTGCTTAGTACCATTTTTCCCCTGGTGCTATGCCCCTGTTTACACCTCCCCCTTCCCCCCCGCACCCCCCACAATGTTGACTCACACACCCCCTCCCCCGCCATGTTCCCCTCCCACACAGCACTAAGGGAAAGTTTTCACCTGGACCTCACACCTGGGTTTAACTTGGCTCGGCCAGCTGGAAATCCGACTTTTGTTTTGTTGTCAGACGCAGTAGCCAGATTTCACTCATCTCGCTCACTTGAACTGGAAGCAAAACAAACCTTTATGCCCACAGCGCTGAGTGCCACTCCATAACAAACATCTATGTGAGCATTTAATGAAAAACATTTTGTTTTGTATGTTCACATGTATGTAGCTCTGTAAATATGTTTACTGTATCCACAGCTTGTTAGACCCTTCCCTTCCCTTCCCTCTGCCTGTTAGCTTACAAACACATGAGAATGGAAACATCGCACAACAGCACTTTGCTTAATTCCCATCCTCCTTGCCAGACCTTTTTTTTAGGTCACTTTAACATGTGAACAGTCACAGTGGAGCGTGTCGAGCGCAGCGTCAGTTGTCTATGCTGTAGCAAGGCTATGCAGGGATATGTTGCTCATGTTGGCTGGCTCTTCAGAGAGGGGAATCGGAGTAATTACCTGGCTATTGGCTCGTGTAGAATACTCAAATCAGGCAGCTCTGTCCCTCCACCCTGCGAGGTGTGATATCCGTGGAAACGGGGGCGGGGAGTGGAAAGGGGGGGGGGCCGGATTGGGCAGGAAGCCCATGGAGCGCTAGCGCTAGCTGAGGTGTGAGGCCTCTCTGTGAGGGGGAAACACGCGCTGGAGAGGAGCCGTGCTTCCGCGCGAGTGTGAGCCGAGCGACAGAGACACGGACAGAGAGCGTGCAGTGTGAAACAGCATGAGGCATCACAGGGAGGGAGAGAGAGAGGGAAGGACGGATGGAACGAGAGAGAGAAGGAAGGTGGGAATGAGAGAGGGAGGGAGGAATGGAGAGAAGGAGGGAGGGAAGGAGAGAGAGAGAGGGATAGAAAAAGAATAAGAGCAGAAGGGAAAGAGAGAACGAGAGAGTGAGGGATGGAGGGAAAGGGAGGGAGGGAGACAGAGGGAGGAAGGGAGAAAAGGAGTGAGAGAGAAGAGGGAGGGAAGATATTTTGACTGTGTTACTTCAAAAACATATTTTTCTTTTTTTTTTTTAAAGCTTCCACTTTATAGCCCAATTCAAAATATGTCATACCAATAAAGCATTTATGAATTCAATTTAATTTAATTACGGGTGGAGGAGGGCAGTGAGAGGGAGAGAGGGAGGAGAAAGGGAGGGAGAGGCAGCAAGAGAAAGGAAATGAGAGAGAAAGAGAAGGGGAGAGAGGGAGAAACCTGCTCCTCTCCTCCTTCTCTATCCTTCTCTCTCTTCCTCTCCTTCCTCTCTATCTGTAATTCTGTTTCTGTGGCTGTGCTGTTTCTTCTCCTCTCCTTTTTCTATTTTGTACCTTTTTACTTTTCCTTCCCTTCGCTATCTGTCCATTCCTTACTCTCCTCCTTCGTCTCTCTGCCTCCCTCCTCCTCCCTCTCTTCTCTGTGCCTTATCTCAGCGGGGCTCTTCTCTCAGTGAGCTCAGCGCTCTACACCCTGAGATGAAGCGCAGAGCTTGGGATGGGGCAGTGACTGAGAGCACAAATAAAATGAGATCGTGTCTAATATCTACAGCAAATATACTCTTTCCGCGCTGCATTGCAGTTTTTACCCTGGTTTTATTCAGCCTTTTTCTTAATCGTGACACAAATCTAGTGCACAGCAGTGTGGTAGTATTGCACAGTGTATTTGTATGACAAGGGTATGGAGCTACTTTCCTTAAGGGCCGGTAACCTCTAACTAAAGGATGGTAGTGGAGGGGAAGGTTAGACCGTAATGGGTGGGTCTGCATGCAGTTATTGGTATGGACCCTGAAAAATCATTAATTCACTAACTGTCCTACCATGGGAATAATCACAAATGAAAACACTTTGCATACAGCACCACCATGTGGCCAGTGGAGGAATGACACATCGGACCATCCAATTCTAGAGGCAAACAACATCTCAGAAGCTCTGAGTATTTTCCCCCTCTGTCTTTCCATGTAGGAGGTCAGCGCAGAGATGAACTGCTGTTGTTAAATTTCTTGTCCGTCTCCTCTAGCCTTGAGAGGTCTCCAAGGGGAACGACGGGTTCAGCTTCCGAGTGACAGGGTTGCGTCTACCTCTGAGGTGTTTGTTTGACAGGCTGCTTTTGGGAGGTGTGATTCAGACTGTTAGACATGTGGGACAGGGTATTCAGGGTAACAGGAAGGACGTTAGAGGTGCGTGAGTGCGTGTGTGTGTGTGTGTCAGGCTTGGGTCAAGTAAATGGTTTAACCCCTTATACATCAGTAACAGTAACACTTCTGTAGATTAATGGTAATAGAATAATATATTTTCATCTGTAGTGAAAAGAGAATTCTCCTTTCATGTCATGTGCTTTGGTCACAGACCCATCTCGTTGACAATAATCAGTGCGTTCAAATTTATCAGCCTCCTTTTAGCTGTCCATCATTTTACCCAGAAACTGGATTTGCTTTTGTGTGCGTGCGTGTGCGTCTCTGCAAACGTGTGAGTGCGTGTGTGTGTGTGTATGTGTGTGTGTGTGTGTGTGTGTGTGTATGCGTGTGTGTGTGTGTGTGTGTGTGTGTGTGTGTGTGTGTGTGTGTGTGTGTTGTGTGTGTGTGTCTGTGTGTGTGTGTGTGCGTGTGTGTGTGTGCGTGTGTGTGTGTGTGTGTGTGTTTGTGTGTGTGTGTGTGTGTGTGTGTGTGTGTGTGTGTGTGTGTGTGTGTGTGTGTGTGTCTAAGAGGCGTGCGGGATCAGGGATTCCTGCAGTCCTGGCTGAGGGAGAGAGAGTAGGTGTGTGTGAAAAATCACACCTCTGTGTGTGCATTACCGCGGCATTACCGCTTTCACATCCACCGTATCTCCCTGCGCCATGCGCTCCACGCTGAGCACGCTCTGCTCCGCTCCACTCCGCTCCGGGGTAACCCGAGTCAGGTTGCTCTCTCTCCCACCTCCCCCTGTCATGACCGGCTCTGGGAATCCTGAGATCTCTGCTGTCAGACTTTCTCTCTCTCTCCTGTCTGATACAGATGCTCATCATTTATCAAATCTTTTTTATGCCTTTTCACATACAAGTTTTTTAAAAACTGGCTGGGTTATCATAGCGCTCTCATTCCCAAAAATTCCCTGCCGAGAGGAGTCAGCACCAGGACTGGGGAATGGTGGACATGGAGCCAAACACTGGTTTGACTCAGAGGACCAGGCACCAGATGCTGTGTCCTGGAGCTAAAGATGTTTTAACGCAGATTGCAGGAGGATCTGTCCAGGGCTGAGAAAGGAGAAATGGCTGACATGAGAGATATAGGTCACACTGAAGAGGCCCGTCTGCTTGGGGGCAAATAAACAGTGTGTATACTGAACTCAGGAAAAGAGCAGAGGCAGGCCTGTGGCTTTAAGGTGTTAACCTGTGTGTGTGTGTGTGTGTGTGTGTGTGTGTGTGTGTGTGTGTGTGTGTGTGTGTGTGTGTGTGTGTGTGTGTGTGAGAGAGAGAGACTGAGCGAATGAGTGTTTTTGAGTGAAATTTTGCCATCTCAAAGTGTGCTACGCTGCTCTGTTTTTGCATAAATACACTCTTACTCTTAAGCATTGCTGATTGGTTAAACAGACAGGCCTGTGCTCTCCTCTGGAACAGGTGATGTCAACCACTGCTTGTTTTCACACGGTTGTCCCCACCTTCCACTCACACACACACACACACACTCACACACACGTGCACACACACACTCACACACACACACACACTTCACACACAGGTGTGTATCAGGCATCCAGTCCCTCGCTCTCAGGTATACCCTCAGCACCACACACAGGGAGCTGATTGGCTCTGACAGCTATAGACTCACCTCTGCGTTCCCGTCAGCCTGCCAGGCCTGGCACGGCTAAGTCTCCTCACCTCCGGCAGGTCGAGGGTTAAAATAGACAGGGCGCTTAACGCCGATGTCCATCATACATTATGCCAGCATATTACGCCAGCATATGGCCTCCATCAACACTCCGGTCCTGAGCTCACTGCAATATTTCATCTGTGTCTCTCACCGTTTCCCCCCCCCCCCGGCCCGTTTATGAATTTGGACTGTTTTTCCCCAGGGCTGTAAGATAAATCAAGATTAGGAGCCACTGTGGAATCTGCAGGACGGATGATCTCTCTCTCCCTCACTCCCTCCCTCCCTCTCCGTCTCCGTGCTTCACACTGTACTTTATTAATGACATGTACGGGAAGCAGGGGAAGAATATGAAAAACGATGCCTTTGAGAGTGGCTGACAGTCTTGCATGCAGACTTTTTTTTTTTTTTCTTTTTCCCCAATCCCCTCCGTGGAAATCTTTCCACAGGCTTCTCTTTTCCGGAAACTTCCAGAGAGGATCCGCCGAGCTCAATGGCTTAAAAACCCTCTGAGCGAAAGTAGAGGGGCCGCAAGGTCAGGGGGACGGGGTGCGGAGACTGAGCCACTTCATCGGCCGTGACGCCATAAATACAGCACAGGCATTCCGCAGGGCCTCCACGCGGGGCGAAAGCGACGCGCCCTCGCGCCTCCGCCTCGGGCTGCTCAGCCCCCTCGCTCCCGTCCAATCAGGAGCCGGCTGTTACAGAGACACTGCTCCAACTGCGTCTCGGCTCTCTCCCCTCTCCCGCTGTTTCAAAAGGGGTAAAAGAGGCCCCCCGCTCAAAGAGAGAGAGAGCGTCTCTGAAAAACCCAGAGAAAAGGGGGAAGAAAGGGTTAATCCCCTAATGTGGAATTAATTGGTTGCTGATGATAAAATAGGCGAGCTCGGGTCTCTCGTCGGATGATTAACGGGAGGACACCCCATCTGGCCCACCGCTGAGTGGACCCCTGTGTTGTTGTTGCACTTTAAAGGCGCCCCGTTAATGCAAGTATGCATGAGGCTCTGTGCGGGTAAACAGAATTTAGCATCAAGCCGGCTCAATTATCGGAGTTATCCCGTTCTATCACGTTAGCCTGCATTATTCCCGCCGCTCAGAGACCCAACTGTTCTTTGGGAAGGAGTGAAATTCCATCTGCAATTGCGGGGAGGGGGGGGGGGGGTTTGGATGGAGATAGAGGATGAATGCCGGGGCCTTCCAGCCCGCCGCGTTGGATGGCTGCGGGGGGAAATCTGGGGGCCGGAATGCTGGGGGTCACATTGCTGAAACGCGCCTCTCCGTGTGCCCCAGTGACCCGCCCTTCCTCCTTCTCGCCTGGTTCGGGGGCCCCTGATTGAAGTGGCAGGGATCTGCGTCCTGTCAGCACGGAGGCAGGTTACGGGGGCCCCGATCCCCAGTCCGCTCGTACGGCCGAGGGAGGTCAGGTCTTTCATCGTGCTGGAGATGGCGTTTCAAGATGTGCCGTGCATGTGGAATCTGAATCAAAAGCCCCGTCTCTGAGAGAGTGTGTCTGTCTGGGACAGAGCAAAACACTGTGCGCTCCGCTTAAGAGCCTCTGCTGAATGAATGAATGAATGAATGAATGAATGAATGAATGAATGAATGAATGAATGAATGAATGAATGAATGATTCACCTCAGCCAGCTTCTCGGGCATGTCTTTGTGTGTTCACTTCATCCCCAGCAGTCGTGTTTGTTCAACTGTCTCACTGTAAAACATGCAACTAAAAAATGCAAAAGTAAGAAAAGTATGCATGATTTTTTAAGAAGTCTTAAAATAAAGAACAGACTGTTGGATTAAGATAATATTACTGGTAGTGAAGCCCCAGGTAAGAAATGTAATGAATCTTAAGACCCTAAAAAAAGAGTTATTATGTGGATATAAGGTTATAATACCCATTAAGATTTTATTTTTGCAGCTCTCTCTCCCATGCCAAGTTTGTGACTCTAAATTAAACATGTTTGTGCTTCCTGTTTCTGTCCCACAGGAAGTTCTACTACATCACGCTGCTGCGGGACCCGGTGTCTCGCTACCTGAGTGAGTGGCGTCATGTCCAGCGTGGCGCCACCTGGAAGACGTCTCTGCACATGTGCGATGGGCGCACGCCCACGCCGGACGAGCTGCCATCCTGCTACGAGGGGACAGACTGGTCGGGCTGCACCCTGCAGCAGTTCATGGACTGCCCCTACAACCTGGCCAACAACCGGCAGGTGCGCATGTTGGCCGACCTCAGCCTGGTGGGCTGCTACAACATGTCCTTCGTCCCCGAGAAGAAGCGCGCCCAGATCCTGCTGGAGTCGGCCAAGAAGAACCTCCGCGACATGGCCTTCTTCGGTCTGACCGAGTTCCAGCGCAAGACGCAGTACCTGTTCGAACGCACCTTCCGCCTGCGCTTTATCCGGCCCTTCATGCAGTACAACAGCACGCGCGCCGCCGGCGTGGATGTGGACAACGACACCATCCTGCGCATCGAGGAGCTCAACGAGCTCGACATGCAGCTGTACGACTACGCCAAGGACCTGTTCCAGCAGCGATACCAGTACAAGAGGCAGCTGGACCGCCGGGAGCAGCGACTCATGCTGAGGAGCCAGGGCGGGGCCTCGCCCCACCGCGGTCGCCTGGACACGCCCAGGGAGGAGGGGCTGGAGGAGGGGTCCCGCCTACCCACAGAGGACTACATGAACC
Organism: Albula goreensis; assembly: GCA_022829145.1. NCBI lineage: Eukaryota > Metazoa > Chordata > Actinopteri > Albuliformes > Albulidae > Albula > Albula goreensis. Next base: position 5,439,438 of record CM040753.1, on the reverse strand, counting down.
ACATCATTAACAAGTGGTAGCCCCTGGGGATGGATGGAGAGAGCATTAAAAAAAGGACAAAGAAACGAGGGACCATTCCCGTTCATCCCCGGGTGGTCCCCTAATGGTATTCTTTGCTCACGCCACCCCCCCCACTTCGCCTAGCGCAGACGTTGAGTAGAGATGACTGAATTCGCTCTTCTCCCAATCACCGAACATCTTATCTTCTTCACCATTGAAGAAGGAGGAGCTTTGTCTTGGGAATGGGGGGGGGGATGGGGGGGGTGACTGTTGGATGCCCAGTTTCCCATAATTCCTTGAACTCCATCCATACTGTGGAGAGGTTGAGGGGGTGTGGAGGCCGCCAGCGCACAGATCTGCACATGCTCAGACCCTCCTCTGAGCAAAAGCAATTTGTGGATTATTTTAAAAAAAAGAAAAGAAAGTGTGTTAAAAAAGGTGTAATTATGAATCAAGCAAACATGAATATGCGCTTCAGTGTCAGTTCGTGCAATTTCAGCGAGGACTGTAAACAATAGCTCTCTACAGAGCGAAGTTTTAATTACAGCAAGACCAATCGAGCTGCGTGAAGTGCTTTTTTTCTGAATGCAATATGAAAGCTACTCAGATTCATTGAACAGAGACCTTTTATAGAAATGACCTTTGTTTCCCCCGTGTTGTTTTAAAATCATCTTTCGGAGGGTAATGAGTCGCTCCGCCCGTGTTCATTAAATCTGTCGTCACACCTGGATGAAATCGCCGAAGGTATACTAACATATTTTATCAGAGTTTTAGAGTTATATCTTAATATAAAACGAGGACAGACTCTTTTTTAAATCAGTTTTTACCAGTTTCTTTAATACATGTGTAAAGTGAGTGGCCCTCCCAGATGTAGGGGACCAGTGAATCGGGTGAAGATGGCATCTCGGCACTGATGACCACTCAGAGGATTTTCCCCAGCCTCACCAAATGACTGTCTGGGGGGATAAAAAAAACCTTAATTAATGCAGTTTGTTCTCCGTTTTAATGCAAGTCCTCTGTGTTCAGCTTGTTATCTGAAAACAAAGGGATGGATGTGTGCCTGCAGTGTACCAGGCTCCATAGAGTTCCTCTCACTGGCGCCCTCTAGCTGTGGAAAAGTTAAAGGCAGTCCTAAGCAATGTTGCCTCCTGAGACCCCAGTCTGTAAGAAGGGGGTTTGGTCCCTTCTTCTTTCCTGAAACCTGTCTGTCTGTTTGTTGTGTTGGCATGTTGCTGTGTATGTGTGTTTTTTCGTATGGGTGTTTACATATGGTGCACAAATGGGAGGCGTAAACAAGAGTTAAGCAGAGAGTGTTGAAGCGTGTGTGTGTGTGTGTGTGTGTGTGTGTGTGTGTGTGTGTGTGTGAGAGAGAGAGACTGACTGACAGTGATAGAGGTGGAGAGGGTGTGTGTCTGTGTGAGAGAGAGAGACTGACTGACAGTGATAGAGGTAGAGATAGTGTGTGTAGAGAGAGCGAGAGAGCGCGGGGGAGGGGGAGACTGACAGTGATAGAGGTGGAGAGAGTGTGTGTAGAGAGAGTGAGAGAGAGACTGACTGACAGTGATAGAGGTGGATAGAGTGTGTGTAGAGAGAGTGAGAGAGTGAGGGGGAGGGGGAGACTGACGGTGATAGAGGTGGAGAGAGTGTGTGTAGAGAGAGTGAGAGAGCGAGAGAGTGAGGGGGGGGGGAGACTGACGGTGATAGAGGTGGACAGAGTTGGGTCTGGTCTCATATTCCAGTATGGCTGCTGAGTTGGGGCTTCCCCAGGTTATTTCAAGGGGGTTTTATTTACCAGTGCACAGATGTTACTGTAATAACCACATGGATTTGTGATTATCTTTAAATACAACGGAAAGTGTTATCTGTCGCTACAAATAGTGCTGGTGAAACCGCTGCGTTGGTTTATACACAGCTCATTGGAGTTCACTGGATACTGGTGTATTCTTATTAAAATGTAACATCCTTATATAATCCTTTATTACATACTCTACTCAGAAATGATTGTCAGTGGGAGAAAAACTTTACCAAATAATGACATTGAGGCGTACGTGGTGTTTAACATGCTGGGAAATAAAGAGCAATGTTCCTTTCACCCCATGAAGGATGATGTGTATGTGAGTAAAATGTTTCACCAGCCTTTTTTTTTTGTTTTGTTTATTTCCGTTCTTTTTTTTTTATCATTATTCGCGTTACTTTAATCATTCACGCACTCAGCCCATCATCTCAAATGTCGGCTGTTTCATAGCTATAAAAAGCTCAGCGGGACTGAATCTGCTCTGAAAGGACTGCTCTCCGCTGCCTAAGGCCAACTTTCACTAAATGAGTCTTAAGATGGCCCCTGCTTTCTGTTTTCCTTTCTTACAAAGACAAGAACCTCATCTTGCCATCAGAGTCTCATGCTTTACACCAGTGGCATTTATTTATGATACATATATAGTATATTCATAAGCACTACGTAACAGTGACATAACAGCTACATTTAGTATTCATAAGGACTGCATAGGAATGATATAACAGCTACAAGTGTTCATTATTTCATGCTTCACCGAGCACATTGTGAGTAGCAGTCTGAACACTGAACGTGATTTAAGAGATCGCAGTGTGAGGTTCTTGCTCTACGTTTGAACGGCTGCTTCCTCAGGTAATGCCACTGAAATAAGAAGCAGTGTAGGAGTAATTATAATTTGGTGCATGACTTTCATTGTGTTGGTCATTTGATATGTTGGTAAGAAAGCAAAATTTTTTTTTTTTTTATGTGGTGCTTATGAATATGTATAAATGTAATGGGAGTTTCTTTTCTCATGACAAATGATAACAGTGAGACTACACTCTATTGCAAAATCCAGTGCAATATGGTTTTAAACAGATTTGTGTTTGGTTTTTTCTGTGTTTTCTGTGAACTTAAAACAAGCCTACAGGCTTAGTTTTATCCCCCAGAGTTTGTTTCTCCAGACCGGATTTAAACCACAGGAGGAACCAAATCCAATACCGCTGGTGTGGAGTCCTCCTGTGGCATCATGGGATAGTATGGACCAAGTCACCATACCGCTAGAACCCTGATCATGTGACCAAGCCAGAGAGGCATCTCCTTGGCGACGCACCTCATTCTTATGAAGCTTAGATCAGGCCGTGCTGGCTCTGAGGGTCTGCCATTAACTGTACAGAGGGTTTGGGTTTATTTGAGGTCCAGGGCTTTGGATGGGTGTGGGTGGGGTGGGGTGGGGGGGGTGCTTGTGACCCAATGCCCAGTTTGACGAGGGTTAAAAAAAGGGAGCATTTTAAAAGTATGTTCCCAGATTGTGTCCTGCTCTTACTGTACTTTGCTGTGAGTATTTTTTGTCATTCATACAGAATGGATCATCTGGCCATCATTAAAGAGATCTCATTTTTTAAAGAACACAAAGAATCTGGTGTTTTTTTTTATATATTACCGGTAACTCCTTTACAGAAACAGTTCCCCATTTGTTCTTTTGTCTGTAATTCATAACAATGGTGATATGAGTGTTGCTTGCAAACACAAATACTTTCCTTTTTCTGAAGGAAACAGATGTTTATTTTTAGAAATGTGGGATGGAGGTTCCATCGGGAGGAATCAAAAATGGGAGGCTCTGACATATAGTACCCATATCACATGATTTGCACCAATGATAGCCTTGGATCTGGAGTTAAAATAAGTCAGCGATTGACAGTGAAGTGTAGCTCCACTCTAGCATGCTTCATGAAATCTCATTTCACCATTTCTACTTAATTTCCAACTAGCAATCCTTTAATACAGAGCTGCACAGGAGAACTCATCATTCTATCTGCAGTTCTACACACCTGCCCACAGGTGCAGTTTTGCATCACTCGCTGGGTGATGCTTGGTGCCATCCACATAACAGTCATTGAAAAGCCATCATTGATCAACCACAACCCCTCTGTTCCGGCCTAAAATACAAAACATCATGTGCAGCATAACTAAAGACATTAGGGCAAGGTGTTATGAAAATAGGGAGAAGTCTGCAGATTTACATTTATGCTTTCAGCAGACAACTTTGTGTAGCGCAAGAACGAGAGCTTATATGCTTTCCATTTATACAGTAGGATGTTTGCTAAGGCAATTCTGGCTGAATGTCATGTCTAAGTGTTTCTTAATGACATTGATCAAGTCTTCCATCTCTTTACTTGACTTATACGCACAGTTTCCTGGCCACTATGCCTCTCTGCTATCCATCTTGGAATACGGCATAGCATATTATTATAAAATATATTGAAAGAAAATATAAAATATCATTATATGGAATGTTATTAAAAGTGCAATATTCCATTTAAAGTCAGAGAGTTTTGAATAAAACATGAACTCTTTTCACTTTTCTGGTCTGAACCACTTCTGCAAAATCCATGAAATGCAGTTATGAAAAAATGCCGGTTAGAGAGTTATAGACTGTCGCAAGTGAATTTTTGTGGCGTAATTGCAATTGGAGCCGTGATATAAATCAAATGAGATCTAGAGATAATGCAGATTATTAATAATCATTAACTTTATATCTTCCATAATTCATAAAGCTGTCTGATTCTTATCCGGCAATTAGAGGTGATTATAATGTATTAGTGCAAAAGGGGTGAAATCACAGGTAATCGGTGTGACTCTGTCCCTTAGGCTGTACCACAGGAACATTCCGGAAAAGGCCGTGGAGTGTTCCCTGCTCACAGCCTCTGAAAGAGACCATGAAGCGTAGCGGTTTTATGTTGACCGCTCGCACGTGCAGCTCTGTGTGTGACGGGGCTAGCTTTAGCTATTACCCATTACCCATTACTGACATGCTAAGGGTTAACCACCCAAAGCATCGATGCAAAAAGCATGGAAACCCGCCGCTGGCCGCTCTCTGCCCTAGAGCCCTTGTCCGATTCCTTGATCTATAACACACGGAACCTTGACCCCATATTAAACAATCTGGTTCCTCTTTAGACCCGTCATAGTTGATTTACGCTTTAATTCGGATTGGGAACATGGCTCCCTGCCCCCCCCCCGTGCTCTTATGGGGGATCCCTTTTATACCCCCTCTCCCCCCAATCCCATGGTGAATAACAAGCTTGACCTTGTAAAGGCGGGGGGGCGGGGGGGGGGGTGATGGGAGCGCGGAGGGGATGTCCGGGTGTTTGTTACCACCCGTAAATGCTGCACTTCCTTTAACACTGGACCCAGCTCTAACCTCTGGCCCCGGGTCCGAGTGATTTAGAGAGGTAGAACAGGGCCCTGGGTTGCCCTGGCTTGCCCCAGCGGAAGGTGAACCTCTTTAATCTGCTCAGGGCTGCTTTGAGTTCCTCCCCTTCAAAGGCACTGCGTGCGCTGCCGACACTTCAAAAGGAGGGCAGGCAAAAATGAAACAAAACCAACTATCAGAGATGCGAAGGGCGTTCCATTTTGTTTCATTTTACTTTTCAAAAGCCTCATATTCCTTTGTGTCATTATACAGGATTAATGCAAATCTAATTCTGTAGAAAACAAACAAATAAAAACAGAAAACAGTTTTGTGTCCTTCCCCCCCCCCTTTTACACACGCATACGCAAACTTAAAACAGAAAAGCCAGCAGATCCACATTCACAGCGTCCAAGAGGGGAAAGAGATGAGAAGCTGCGCTCCTGTCTGCCATTATGGCTCTGTTATCCCAGGTGAGCCCTACGGTCTCCTGTTAAAAAACAAACAATCACAAAACAAAACAAAACCCTCTGGGCCTTCAGAAACTAGCTTTCTCTTTTTTATTTATTTTTATTTTTTTTAATAAATATAGGGATTGAATTTAATGACAAGCGGTAATGTCAAGGACCGGGGGCGGATGCACTAATGAATACCTGCCTTGTAAAATCATTGGAGGCATTGGGGGATCCCAGGGGGTTTCAACAAACATTCAGGGTCACGACAAGGATATACCATTCCCAGCAAGCCGTGGGTAGCTGAAAGCAAAGTTCCCATAAAAAATGAACATGCAGGGGGTGGGAGGGTGGATGGGGTGGGGTTGGGGTGTGGGGGGCAGCCAGCGGCAGCTGTAGGAACAATCTGGAAAATTTAACAATCCTATTAAGTTTGAAATATCAACACAGAGGGAGATGGGGGAATTGGGATTATAGTTTGGGTTTGCGCAAAGAGCTTGTCTCTCCCAACAGATCGAAAACAGATGGCAGCAGCTGTGCAGGCATTCAACATCCAGCAAAATCCCTTCATCGGGGGGCGCGGCAAGGGCAGCCGAGGGTCACACCCAGTCAGTCATTATGGGCTGTTTTCTGTAGGCTTTCTGTTCTGTAGTATTATTTATTTATTTTTATTTTTTTCTTTGTTTTTTCCTGCCTTGAAGAAATAAGAATGTGTACTGTCTGAAGAGAGACAGCGCCCGCTGCTGGTCGCAGTAGGAACAGCAGCCTATTTCCTTGAGGTTTAGCACTTCCTCTCTCCATCTCCTCCCTGGAAGAATGGGTTTGGTAACCATGCAGCAATCGTCATGACTACTGTCCTCAGTGATGGCTGGTGAGTTTGAAATACAGGGGGGGCAAGCCGTACTTTTGAGGGCCAACTTTACTCATCATTTTTTTTGCTATTCATGCATCCTGTCATTTGGAAAGGCCAGAAGTCTGTGAACTGATGCCAGTGAAAATGCAATCATTTTAGCCAGTCATGGTTCAGAGATAAATAGTTACTCATATTTGCTGGTGTAGGTTCTTGCGCTACAACACTAGAACTACAGAGGTGACATAGCTGAACGGTCTGTAAGGAAACTAAGTGAAGGTGGGTTACTCATGGATGGTTGCTCTTCACATTATGTTATCTATTATCCTGAATGGGGTTTACATTTTGTTTTCTTCTTTCAAAATATATTAGATCAGTCATTTAGTTTCGATATCCCACATATTAATACATGTTGATTTAAAACCATCTTTTTATAACAGAAAACTGTCGGTATATTGTACTGGCACCACAACGAAATGTGTAGACATTTTAGCCTTTTCACTAATGAGTTTATTATTTCAAAATCATTTTCTCTGATTTCGTGTTCACCTGCATATACATAGGGCCATAAAGATATAAATCAGCTGTCCTTACTGCCCCCCTCCTCCCCCTAACCCCCCCCTGGTCTCTCAGGTTCATGACCTCACCATAGTGTCATAGCAGGGGCTGAATCCAACCCTGACCTGGATTACCAGCACCTGGGGAAATCTCAATGAGGATGAGGTGAATCGATACATTAGCATCCCCCACCTGAGTTATGATCCCAGTGGGAGTGAGCGTATATCCAGCCAGCACTGCATCCTCCCTGGCCCTGTCCGCTCTCCCCTCCTCCCCGGGCCACACCAGAGCAGGTTAAGTATGGAGCTGAGATCTTAAAGTTACACCTTTCCCGTTCACACAGGTGCAGCTGTCTCCCCTGCTGTAGGTAATGTCTTTCTCACATAACAGCGCTACTTCCCCACCGCTATCAGAAATCACAATACACTGTGAAATTTCTCTACAATGTTGCACAATGTAGTATGCACTTCTCCATGGCATCGCTGTTAAGTTGCAAGACCCTCTGTCACAATTCCCAGAGTAAGGGCACAACGTGAAAACTAATTAAGTGTTAATTTAAGGACTTCTGTTTAAATCTCATAACCACAGTGAATGAATTCTACTTGTATGTTTTCATTTTTGTTCATGGTTTAACCTCAGTGTGGAAAAACTGAATCAAACCCACACACACAAACGCACACACACACACACACACACACACACACACACACACACACATGCACACGCACATGCACACACAATTTATTTTCATCCCCTGACAGACAAACAATCCCAGCAGTCATTTAGGTGAAGGTCGTAGCCGTCACAGTAATTAATGAAGCAGGTTTTTCAATCAAAGGACTGAATTACAGGAGAGGAACACAGCCTTGGCTCCCTACCCACGGCCAATCCCTCTACTGCCTTAAAACTAAATAAAAATCTTTAAGGCCCAATTAGACCAAGGACAGACCATGAGGTCACCGCTCAGCGCGGGCTCCGATTGGTCAGGTTACAAAAGCATCAGTTTGTTTGACTGACTGTCTCCGTTCCGCTGCCTATGTGTTTTGTATGCGTTCAGCGTTTCACAAAAGAGAGCAAGACCCCGGAGCAGTGGAAGGAAACAGCTGGGTTTTAGTGTCAGATGCTAACCTACCCTGAGTCATTCTTTTGATAAGTGGTTGTTGGTTTCATATGATGGGTGCTTTTTTATGGTCACCATGTGTTGATGCTCACCGCCACTCTGACAGCTCGGATTTCCGAGGTCGCTGGTGATGGACATTCAAAGGGCATGGTGACTGAACAGCCATACACTGCTGCTCCTTTGTTCATACAGAAGCCTAAGCATTCCTTTTGATAGAATGACAGGAGAAAATCTAAAAAGCATAAGTATAAAGGCTTACCAACTCAGTTAAAATGTATGAGAAAGAGGATCCTATCTGGTACCATATTAAATACACATCTGTTTATATATATGGCAGTGTAGTATAGTGGTTGATAGTTGAGTATGATGGTTAGGGAGCTGTAACTGAGAGGTTGCAAGTTTGAGGCCTGCCATTGAACCCTTGATCAAGGTCGCCAAACCTGAGTTGCCTCAACAAAGTATATCCAGAATGTACCAAAATGTCTTTTTGTCGTATATATATTTATACTATTTTTTGTAAATGTTCTACATTTAATTAGGTGTCCTTGGCCACCTGAAATGAAACCACTGAAGAAAAGTGTGCCTGACTTCTCATGCCACTTCTAATGTCTGCAGAGATTGTTTTTCCCTCCTTGGGCATCGTCTCAGGCTGCACTGTGAGAAACCGCATGAATCAAAGTGTCAGATGCAGGAGAGAAATGAAGTTAAGTAATGTGGGAAAGATTGTGAGAGGCAGTCACAGACACCAGAATAGCTGCAGCGTCGCCGTGCATCTCAGCTGCGGCCAGCCAGCCTCTTCCCCACTCTCTGCCCAGGAGCAGCGGGGGAAAGTTTGGGCACTTTGTAAGAGTCGTTTGTGAAAGTGACATTGGAAGGGATCATGGCGATCCTGTTTCCTGTTTACTTTCTCCATCTCAGCTCCTCCTTTTGTGTCATTAAGAAAAGCTAATTCTAGGATTAGAAAGTCTGCTGGCTAAGTCTTTTTTTTTTTTTTTTTTTTGGTGTCAGAAAACCTTGGCAAGCATCCGATTCAACAGGAAATTCTTGATGCCAGGAGTTCTTCTCGAATGTGATAGAGTGTCTGGTCTGCTCAGTGCAAATTTGCATTTTAATCATATTCTTGTTATTGAAAGACTATTATCATTTTCTTAAACTGACATTCAAGAGATGAGACAGCAGTTAGCTGAGAAGAGGGCATTCAAGGGCCGTGATGCTCACTGGGAAAGAAAAATATGATGTATAGTCATAACTTTAAGCATCATAACTTGCCACAGTAGGCTGATCAGGCAGGGCTGTTATATTTATTGTTGCCATAACTACAGTCCAGCAGCACAGAAGAATCTCTCTTGTTCAGTTTTTTTCTTCCTGAATCCTGTTTGCTCTCCTCAGTGAGTCAGGTCACTTTGATTTCAAAAGCCTCGCCCCAGGCCACAGGCTGGCCTCATCCCCCCATCTCCACACCCCCATGCTCAGAAGCTAACCTCTCAACATGGAGGGCAATCGCCGGTCTGATAACAGAGCTGTCATGGCATTCATGTCAAAACTAACGTCTACAGGTTCCGTTCGCTCGAATGAGGGGTTTGATACATTCATGTTTGGGGGTCATTTTTGAGGTGAACACCACATGCATGATGTTAGAAATTCTTTGAAACCAAGTACAGAAGCAGATCCGATCCCACGCCCTACATGTTGAGAGGTTGAAGCCTGATCAGAGTGACATAAATGGCACGGAAACCGGCTGCCGATCTCTATAACCTGTGGATGTCTGTAGTACCATTTCACAAGCTTTCCCCTGTGGTCTGTGTACAGCACACACCCTTTCTCTCATCCCCTCTATCATCAGTGACAGGCTTGTTGTTAGAAGACTATAAAACCCTCCTCCAAAATGGACGGGGATCAAGAAAATACCTTTTAATTAAAGAGAAAACAGAAGGGAGAACTGGAAAGCACTGTGGATGCTTGTGTTGGTCTCCCTCAGCCAGGAATACAGACCACGTCTGCACATGAGATCCAGGACCAGAAAAACACTGGAGATTTCTCAGCCCTGAGAGGCGGAGAACAGCAGAACACCACAAAGCATTCTAAAGCAAGCTCACATACCATGAGAGTTAGGGAATAACAGAATGGCACAATGCATTCTGAAACAAGTTCAAATACCATGAGAGTTAGGAATAACAGAATGGCACAATGCATTCTGAAACAAGTTCAAATACCATGAGAGTTAGGAATAACAGAATGGCACAATGCATTCTGAAACAAGTTCAAATACCATGAGAGGCAGAGAATAACAGAATGGCACAATGCCTTCAAAAACTGATGCCAATTATAAGGGACGTATTTAGAGAAATGACACAGACTTGTATTAATACACACGTAAATCTTGTTGTTGAAACCATTTGAATGAATGTTTGGAACCTGCAGCTCAAATTTGTAATTCTGAAAAACAGCCATGAAAATGAATCATGAAAATAAGCATTCTGAATGAAAGAGACAAATTTACCCAGAAAAAGTAATTTTCTACTATATCTGTGAACATTTAATAATGTAGAATTAAATGCTGGATAAATACAGCCAGGATCTATTTGATTCCATGGATAGAAAGCAAAAGAAAAACTACAAGGCCTCCAATCCAGTCCAGCCCAGGGGCCTGACTGAATCTCAGACCAGTAATAAACTGGTTCAGAACGCAGGATTATTCTCTGACATCTGTAGCCGAGGACTAATTACCCCTGAATTTAAGAGGGGAGATAAATCTGATCCTATCTACAAAGGCAGTACTATGAAGTCATTCTGGGAAGGTACTATGCTGCTGAATTTTAAAGCTCTTTAATAAACACATTTGGACAAGTCCAGAGCTGAGATACATGCTGCTAAAGAGTATTTTGCACTTAAGTCTACCATTAAGAGAGTCATAGACTTGCAGAGAAAACGCAATTTAGTCGTGTATGGATTTGGCCCGATGTCTTTAGAGAGAGTCGATTTAGCATTTTACCAAAGCATTGGACAATAGATTACATTCACACACTCTACAAAAAAATTCTAGCCCAAAAAACAAACAAGCAAAAAACTGCTATATTCTTGTCTGATTTCAGCAAAGCTTTTGATTAAATCTGGTATGACTGGTTGTTTTACGAAATTGTTTAAGATGGTATACAGGACAACACTTCAGACTCTCTTATGCAAATGACTCTGTCACTTACAAGAGGAGGAGATAAAGCTGCATTACCTAAAAAAATATCAATAGTCCGAAGTAACAGGAGCTCTGCGTTATCCCCCAGAATGCAACAGTGCATCTGCCATGCGTGACAGAGTAGTGTTAGAGTATGACAGTTTTTTTTTTTTGTGTAATAAAAAGGGGAGATCATAATTGTGTCTTACTGTTCAAGCAATATCTGCAAGAATAGTGGTGCCTGACACACTCATTACACAGAGAGTAAACACCGACAGCACACACAGTGTGTGAGAGAGGCTGAGACGGAGAGCGAGGAAACAAGGGCATAGTTACCTGATTAAATGGCTCTCAGCACCCTGCTCGGTCTTGAGAATTTAGATTGAGCTTGCATTTCAGTTTTGACGCAGGCAGCAGACGTCAGTTTTCCTGAGGTAGGAATTCGGCCGCAGTGCTAATTAACCATTTCACTGCTCCCATCAGAATGGTGTGTGTGTGTGTCTGTATTTGTCTGTGTTTGTGTGTGTGTCTGTGTATGTGTGGTTACATGCATATATACACATTATTTCAGAGCGAACATTTGTACCAAAAATAAAGCAATGAAAATAAATTCGCTGCCATTTTAAAAAACATTGTAATGAAACCGATGAAATAAAAATGGTATGACATTTTAACCTGAATTTACGAGCTATTTCACCTGTGCCGGCTCACACAGTCCCTTACAGCGTGGCTGTATGGCTTTGTTATGAAACAGGAGGACAATGCAGTGCATGATGTGAATGTACAGGAGCCAAGCAAAGTCCCAGGGCCTGCCCTCTGGGGAAATGTGCTCGTTTGTTTCTCACTCGCTCCGTTTAGTCCACGGGAGACCCGGCTTCCGCCGCGGCGCGGAGCTCGGGCCGGTCCGGGATCCCGCCGGTGTTCATTAGTCTGTGCTCCGTTTGGCAGGCTGGCGGGGTTCGGGTGGGGCTCAGGTCCCCTCAGACCTTAACTTAATCACCCAGCCTTCGGCACGCACACATTAACGGGGGGAGGCGTACCCGGGATTGATTTTAATTAACCCATCTTAGGGTGCCTGTGCGTTGGCGTATGTTTTAAGCGTGCGCGCGGACATGCCTCTCTAATGCGGCCGGTGCTTTGGTAATAGTTACAGATGGCCTGTCTGTGGTTTAGGTGTTTGTGTAGAGGCCTATCTACCTCAATCTGGCCTTGGTGTCATGTCACCCCATGTCCTGGCCAAGCCCCATTTCTCCGGTCCTCCTCAAAGTGACCTTGGCCAGGAGGACAGCAGGCACTAACACCCAAATTCAATGGGGGGGAGTATTGTTTGTCTCTGTTTCCATGTCCGCATACGGGGTAACCTTGAGCTGCAGCCTCTTTGCAGTGGCACCCCTGAGCAGGACGGTACTCTCTCTCATTTTAGAATTATATCATCAGCCAGAATTATATTATATTATGATATAATATAATTCCCACACTTATGACCATATGTACATATGACCCAATAAAAATAAATACTGTTTAAATTTTAAAAAGTAAAGAAAAAATATACAAAAAAAGTATAAAAATTACGCTCGGTCGTATGAGATACAAGATACGACCGGTCGGTCAGGACAGAATTCAGACGTATGTCGGGGCATGGCTGTACCTGACTGTGGTTCAGGCTTCCATTTGGCAATTTTCACAAAATGCCAATGCAATCAATTTTAAAGCGTTACCCTCCATGTACTGTATAGAGTCCCCGCCCTTTCCCTGTTCAGCCTCTATCTTCCATGCCAGCCTCCTCTCTGCGGATTTTTGAGGTGATCATGCGACCCTCCCCACCCCCACCTTCTGCCGCCCCCTGAGTATGCCTCAGCAGAGATCATTGTCTTTAACTTAAATTGGGAGCCATATGTGGGTCAGGACTGTGCCAGCTCACTTTTCTCAGTAAAAACTGTGTAGGCTACCACTGATAATTCATATCAGTATGGAGTCGGGTGTAGGTCAAACCTTCAATAAAAAAAAAAAAAAACACATTTCGAAAACCACAGTAATCCTCAGAAATGAATGATAAAACACTAAAATAAAATAGAATCATGGCAATGGCAAAACATGGGAAAAAGTCACTACAAGAACCCTCTGTGTACAGTGTTGAGGCCACACCCTCTCTCTGTTCAACCTCTACCCTCTGTGCCAGGTTCCTCTCCCTTGGTGTTTGGGGAAGATCACATGCCCCCCCCGCCCCCAATCACCACCCCCCACAAAACCCCTGCCACCCCCCTAGTTTCTGCTACCCGCCTTTCATAAGAGATGCCCTCCCTACGACACAGGACAGTTCTCATTAATCTTTCGTCTCCCCAGAGAAGGGTGGTGGGGGATGGGGGGGTGGGGGTAGTTTGTTGAAATGACGCAACGTCATAATTCATTTGTGCAATAAAAACAAAACACGTCGCCTGGGAAACATCGGATTACTGCTGTGAGGTTCTCTGTACCTAACGCGCTGAAAAGGCAGCATGTAATTACGGCTTATCATTACGAGACATAGCCCTGTTTGTTTGCTCAGTGGATGCCCCCCACTCCCACCCCCATCCCCACCCCCACCCCCTATCCGGGGCACCTTGCGGGCTTCACGGCGTGGCACAACGCTACGATATTGCCTGCGAACGCTAGTGTGATGGAGCTAGAGTAATTACACATCCTGCAAGCTTGGCACAATGGGGAAGAGTTCGTAATCTTCACTAGTGACCTAACCTGGCTAGATGTAGCAGTGCTGTCTCCTCAGCAGAATTACATACTGGCCAACCTTCTAGGTTGTAGCTTTTGTTTTTGTCTCAGTGGTGTACTCTTAGCCTTGTAATATTACTGATGTTTGTGAGTGCAAGCCTTTTTTTTATGTTCCACATGCTGTGTGTTAATTTTGAGAATGACTGCATACATGGAGTGTGGTTTTACAGTATTGGTGTGTTATGTCGAAGAACCAGGCTCATACCCTCAAGAGGCCAGTTTTCATGGCCAGGTTAGATATGATGGTACCCCTGAGAAAGGTGATTACACTGAATTGCTTTTTGTAAATATATTGCTCTCATAACACTTTCTTTCAAACTCTCTCTCTCTCTCACACACACACACACACACACAGGATTGCATTGATTTTACACACACTGCATCGATTTTGACCTGCCCAACCATAGTCTCCCTGATCTCATGGCTAGGCCTGTGCTCTTGTCATTGTTTGTGACCAAAA